>VDFB02000015.1:433766503-433942030 GCA_007258455.2 Sequoia sempervirens | reverse complement strand
ATATTCTTCCTATTACTGGATCATACCATTATCCAATAAGTGTGAGAATCCATGAAGAGGATGTCCCTAAGCAATGTCCCTTTAAATTTGAAAAAATGTGGCTGCGGGAAGAGGGCTTTCAAGAGTTAGTTGTAGGTTGGTGGAATAATGCACCCAAGAGGAGTGGAAATAAGGCTTTTTTGTTTTTTAAAAAGTTGCAATATGTTAAAGAGCATCTAAAGAAGTGGAATAGGGAGGTCTTTAAAAACATTTTCTCAGAAAAGTTTAGATTGGAGAAAGATCTGGAGGAATTGCATTCAAAGGTCATTGAAGAAGGGATGAGTGAAGAGGCCTTTCAATCTGAAAAAAAGCACTAAATAAGGAGTATGTTGAGGTTTTAGCAAGGGATGAAATATTTTGGCGACATAAGTCCAGAGAGACGTGGCTTAAGGAAGGGGATTGCAATACAAATTTTTTTCATAACGCGGTGAAGGTTAGGAGATCGTCCAATAAGATTTTCTCTATTCAAGATAGTCATGGTCAAGTGCTCTCAGACAGGGAATAAATAAATAAAGAATGTGTGAGATTTTTCTCTAATTCCTTTAAAAATAGCCAGGCAGAGCTAGCTCTAGAGGACGAAGTTTTAGAAGTCATTCCAAATTGTATCACAGATGCTCAAAATCAGGTGCTTTCACAGGCTATGACGTTAGAAGAAGTGAAGGTGGCCCTGTTTAGTCTTCGTGGAGATAAAGCGCCAAGACCTGATGGCTTCCCAGCACTGTTCTTTTAGAGGATGTGGGAGATATTGGCTGGGGAGTTGTTGGAAGTGGTTGAAGAGTCTAGAAAGGGTGGCTTTGTGTTAAAAGACTTCAACAGTACTTTTATTGCCCTAGTACCTAAGAAGGAGGAAGTGGTGAATTTCAGTGATTTTAGGCCTATTGTGCTATGTAATACTATATATAAAATCATCTCGAAGGTTATGGCAAATGGACTGAAACTTGTTTTGGATTTTGTAATTTCTCTAGAGCAGAGTGGTTTCTCACCTAACAGATCTATTTATGAAGGTATTATTGTAGCTCATGAGGTAATTCACTCGGTCTGATTAGCCCATATAGAAAGAATGTTAATCAAACTTGATATTAGGAAAGCCTATGATGAATTCAACAGAGGATTTCTTCTTAAAGTTCTTAGAAGATTTGGTTTTTGTGAAGCTTGGGTTAGATGGGTTGAGGGTTGTATAAACTCACCACATTTTTCTGTGCTGTTAAATGGTAGCCCCTAGGGTTTTTTTGAATCAGAGAAAGGAATAAGATAGGGTGATCCAATTTCACCCTTCTTATTTATTATAATGGCAGAGGCTTTGGGCAGATTGGTTTCGAAGAAAAAGCTAGATGGTTCGTGGAAAGGTATTTTGGTTGCTAAAGGTATAGAACCCTTGTCACATCTTCAGTTTGCGGATGATACTTTTTTGATGGGTGAAGCGTCATTTAGAGAGGCCATGATAATTAAAGGTGCTCTAGATAAATATAGTAGAGCTTTTGGGTAGTGTATTAACTGGCACAAATCTGAAATTTTCTTCTTTAACACTAGCTTGCAAAAACAAAGAGAAATTTGTGCTATTTTGGGTATGAAATCGGGTAAGCTACCTAGCAAATATCTAGGCATTTCGTTGTTTGGTGGTGCAAGCAAGGCCTCCATTTGGAAAGAGCTGGTGGAGTGTTGTTTAAAGAGAATGGATGGGTGGAAGATTAGATGGCTAACCTCAGCAGGAAGAATTTTAATGTTAAAATCAGTGGTTTCTGCCATTCCAATCTTTTCCATGATGTGTTTAAAAATTCCAAAGAAAATAATTAAGGTCATAGAACAAATAATGAGGAAGTTTTTTTGGAATGGAGCTCAGGATCAAGATAAGATCCCTCTCCTAGCATGGGAGAAAATCTGTAAGTCAAAGAAGAATGGGGGTGTTGGGCTACGTGATTGGAATTTAATGAATGAGGCGTTAGAAGCAAAGTTAGTCTGGAACATCTACTCTCAACCTTCACAGTTGTGGGTTCGAATTCTAAAAGAAAAGTATCTTGATTCAATGGAGGATAGCAGAATTTTTACCCAGTGTAACCCCCCTGCTGGGTCTTCAATTTGGAATTTTATTGTGTCTTGTAGACAGGTGATTCTTGATCATATTAGTTGGAAGATTGGGAATGGATTGAAAGCTAAATTCTGGGATGATTCATGGGAAGGATTTTCGGCTTTGAAGGATAGAAATGATATACAGGATTTAAAATTTTGGTGTATTCGTCATTGGGGTGAGAAAGTTAATGATTATATGGAATTTAGAGGTGATTCTTTGGGTGGAGATTGGGAGTGGAAATCCTTAGAAAATGTAAACCTACCATATTAGCATCGACTTCTACTACAGGAAATTTTTAACAGTAGGAAGTTTGTGAGATCACGTAAAGAAGATAAAGTGGTTTGGTGTGGGGCTATTGATGGAAATTATTCTATGAAACTAGGTTATCAATTTTTGGACAGGCAAGAGAGGGAAGTAAATTGGCCGACAAGCTTATGTTGGGGAAAGGAGTGCCTTCCTAAGGTAGGAGCCTTTGCATGGTTAGCAATTCGAGGTAGGATTTTGACATGTGAAAGAAGCAAGCGCTTGGGTGATTGTGGACCTACCAAATGTGTAATGTGTGGGGAAGCTGAGGAGACTGGTGATCATTTGTTGTTACATTGCAAAATAGCTTCTTCTTGTTGGGAAATTGCGAGGAAGGCGTTGGAGTGGCAAGGTCCTATGCTAATATTGCTAAGAGGTGTCTTTAAAGGATGGTCGGTAGAGAAGAAAAAATCTACATTGTCTTGTATTTGGAAGGTTTGTCCCTCAATTATAGTTTGGGAGGTGTGGAAGGAAAGGAATAGGAGAATCTTCAGGGAGACAGAAGAATCACTGGAAAGGTTAAAATGGAGAATTAATCATGCGATAGAGGAAGTGGCTGGAGCAACAGTGTCTCAATTCTTTAATTTGAAGGTTCCTTTCACTAGGGAGGATAAGTGGCGTCAATCTATCTGGCCAGGGATTAAAATTTGGCCCATTAAGAGGCCTGGTTGGGTTAAACCAACAAAAAAAAATGACATGGTGGTTGTGTGGGAAAAGCCAAGGGAGGGGTGGTGGAAAGTGAATTTTGATGGTGCCTCAAAGGGTAACCCAGGACCTTTAGGAGTAGGTTTTTTAATAAGAGACTGGGTAGGGAATGTGATTGCACTTGGAGCGAAAAAATTAAGGGAAGGAACTAATAACTTAGTGGAGGCTACAGCTGCCTTGTTGGCGGTGAAATTGGGTAAGAAATTGGGAGCCCCAAAACTGCATTTAGAAGGTGACTCCCTGATCATAGTGCAAGCTATAATGAAAGGAGATGCAGGAGCTTGGCATCTCCAAAATACCATAGAGTGGTCACTATTGTGTCATGGTTTACTCTTGTTGCATTTAGAGTTTGGCATGGTTCTCTTGAGACTAGTATGTTTATGTATGTTATGGTGCATGTGATCTCCTAGGAGGAGATGGTTAGATCATGGATGTCATGTTTATGTTCCTGATTCATGATTGGAGCTTTGACATTGATTTTGTGTAGTTCTCTTAAGTATTGGGTACATTAATCATTTGCTTGATTACTTCATGATAGTGCTATGTTGCATTTGGACTTTGGCATGGATTGGTTGGTTACAGGCCCTCATGGATACTTGGAGAAATAGGTGAGGCCTAAGTTCTCTTATGGTAAGAGATATTTTTTGGAATGGTTACTAGCAAGAAAATCTTTTTTCAACAAAAAAGACCGAGGAGCCTACACCTTGGTTGAACGTGAGTTCAACACACTTGGTGGTTTCACATGCCTCCAAAGAGGCAGTTTGGATACAGAGACTTGGGAAAGGTATTGTTTTTAACTGCAAGTAAGTTAAACTTGAATGTGATAGTCAAAGTGCTATGTGTTTAGCCAAAAATCCTATGTATCATGCTCATACTAAGCATGTTGATGTTAAGTATCACTTTGTGCGAGAAATTGTTGAGAGTGGGAAGGTATTAATTGAAAAAGTCGACACTTTAATTAATGTTACAGATTATCTTATGAAACCAAGTCCTTTAGATAAGTTCTCTTGGTTTTAATCATTTGCTTGGAGCTTCATGATTATGTAGGTTGCATTTGAAGTTGGCATGGATTGATTAGTTGGTGCAGGAAGGCCATTGGCCTTAAGTTCTATACTTGATTTATAATGATTCCTTGTTTAGAATAATTGCAATGTATAATGTCAAGTGGGAGAATGTTGGGAATAGGATGCCATTTAATTCCAATCCTAAACATTCTTAATTTCATGTATCTCCTAAGTCCTTGAAAAGTGTTCTCAAACACTAGGATTAGAGAGAGATTAATATTTGATGAAATAATCATGTTAATTGACATTTGTAATTAATTCTAAATAATAGGAGCATGTGAGGGTGTCCAAGATGAGCTCCTAAATAATAGGAGCACATGGGGCACCCACATGGTAGGTGACACTCACCTTGAGTTCAGTTAACTATTCAGAGTAAGAGATAACACTTTTGAATGCATGTAAAGATCCTAGGAGTTAGGGTTTGATGTTTGCATGCATGAAGTTCAATTCAGTTCAGTTCAGATCAATTCATTTCAATTCAGTTTAGTTCACTTTAGTTTAGTTTAGAATAAATTTAGTTCAGTTTAGTTTAGTTCAGTTCAATTCAATTCAGTTCAGTTCAGTTTAGTTATGGTTCAGTTATCTTCAGTTAGTTTTAGTTGAATGCTAGTTGACTTCAGCTAACTTGGAATGCATGGCTAATGACTTGAGTTTCATGATAGATAACAGGGACTACCTTCAGTTAACAGGGGATGACCATTCTTGCATGAATGGTGTTCAAAAATGTTTCAATTAACAAGAAATGACTTGGACCCAACTTGGGCGCCCAAGTTGTCTACTTGGAATTAACTCCTTTGCATGTTGAGATATTTCAGAAGGCTCAGTTAAGTGTGACCTCTTTTGGGTGCCTACTTTGAGGATGAAGCCTTGAAGATATTTACAGAACAGAGGTTGAGTTGCTACTTCAGTTTGGTACGCCCAAATGCATGAAGATGAGGATTTGACATTGTTCTTCACAGCATAACTCTATTTGCATGAGATAGGCATACCTTTTAGGGATAGGCCTTGAGCATTGTAATTGTAACTCATGTTGAGTTTACAAAGCTGATTAAAGCCTATTTATCTCAAGCAAGTTGAAGAGAGTTATTATCAGTTTTATTGCAAGTTGTGAAGAAGATTTGGTGAAGGCAAAAGAAGCATTCTCAAGCAAGAATTGGAGCTATTGTAATCTACTTTAGAGATTGAATAATAGATTAATTCTTGGTGGATTTTTTTCCTGAAAAGGTTTCTCCACGGTATATGCTTGTGTAATCTTTCTAATATTATGTCTATTTCTTCTACAACTTTTGTCTTCATTCTACAAATGATAAAGTGGATTAATCAAATAATCACCCACAAAGAATCTATAACAAAGGAAAGCATATTTAGATCAGCAATCTTAAAGTTTTACAAAGTATTAAGCTAAGAAAACACCTCAATTTTTAACAGGATTAGGGTTAGAGTTAGGGTTAGGGTTAGGTTATGCAAATAACTAATTAACAAAATTTACATTTATTTTTATTCACATTAGTAAAACTTACATTTATTTTTTCCAAATCTTAAAAACAATAATTACAATACTATAAACACAAGTACTAGCCACTACGACACTTGTTAAGATTTGTCTAATATTAGAAATGTGCTTCAAAATACTCTATTATAATCATATTTGAAAAGCTTTAATGAAAATAATTAAAAAATCATATAGGCTATAAATGCTTCTCCATCCCAAAAATAATTCCCCAAAGGATTTCCTTAAAATCTTTTGATTTATTTAGAGTGATTTTAGAGAGGCGTTGAGAATCAAGAATCCTTTTAGTGGATCTATGAATTAAACCATACCAAACAAACACATCACTTCCAAAAATACAAACAAAATTAAAAAGAAACAAAATATTTCCTTTCAAAAGAAGTATAGTAAACTTCTATTTTTTGAAAAGAAGAAAAGTAAAATCTTTGTTTGTTTTTTATGTGCTTCTTGTATTTTCTAGGAAACATATTTTTGATATAGGTAGTTGTTATTTCAATAGTTAATTTTGTATTGACTTTTTAATTATTTTAAAATAATTAGGGCAATATAACTAATTTAGTATGTTAATTGATTAATTAGTTATAGTTATTTGTTTAATGAGGTTCTTTGATTTTATTTATTTGTAAATCTAAAAAATGAAAGACACTAGTTATTTTAGCTTAATTAATTATCGATTGATTATTTAATTAATTATATAGTCACTTGATCTTATTGCACGCGTCCCAGGCCAATACCAAACTTGTTGAAAGAGATCCAATAAGAGTTACAAGCTCTACCCATTACTCTTACCAATGTTCTTGAAGCCATCAATCTAAGAGAAGCTCATTTGAAAACCTTACAATAAACAAATAAGTTAACACTCTTTGAAAAATGTTCGCTTATTTCCACAAAACACTCATTGTGTCATATTTATTCACATTCCTATGACTCCTCTTGGTCTAAGACGTCATCTTCCACTCATAATGTACTAATTACTCTAAAAAAAGAAATTCAATCAATACCCTACCACTAGATCAATTCCTAACACATCTTTAACAATGAGTTGTTACTTCCATCCAATCAACATGAATTGACATGTGTACTAAATTTCAATGTGTATAGACTTGATTAATGATATGTATGTCAACATTAAAATTCATTTTGATTATAAAAATAAACATTTATTATTCATATTTAGTTCCATTATTTTAACATTCAATTTCCAAATAAAAATAACCTAAATAAATTCAATTATTACATGATGTTCTTTTCTATCTCAAAGTCTTTGTCTTCATTTTCAACTTTTTTATAATTTAATCCAACTTTTAAAACATTTCTAAATTATCCGGAACTTGAAAAGTTGTTGGGGAGTTAAAAAGGTTTTTAAGGATACGAGGTATATTCTTGGAGGGATGTTGGTGGTGGGCCATTATCACGTCCGTACGTTGACGTGAGGGTTTGTACGGAGGAGGGGACTATAAGACACGACATTATAGTTGGGATTTTATTGGTAAAGTTTAATTTATTTAAATAACCGCTTCATAATTGAGCTAAGGACAATGTTTTAGAATTAGCAATTGCACTTGGTAGAACGTGCAATGGTGTCCTTAAGGGAATCATGAGGTAAGGTAACTTTCACTTAAAATATTTTGTTAATTCAATTTATTTATTTTTAAATTGTATTGGAGGTTTTATGTTAAATTCAAATTGATTTTGTATTCTAATAAGGGGGCACGAGCATAAATTGATCTTTTTAGTCAAGAATTAAGGATTGAGGAGTATTTATTCCATCAAAATTGTTTAGGACATGATCTCAACATCATCCCTTATAATGTAAAGGCCTTACACTCAATAAGACTTGATCCCTAGTGAGCTCATTCAAAACCATTCAATTTCACTAGTAAGTCAAGGACCCTTTAACCAAATTTATATTTTAATACAACAAAATTTGATAATAGTCTATAAAAATTACACTACAAATATTTTATTGAAATTGTGTGGAGACAATCTTGTCATTTAACGATCACATATGCACTATCTTATATACTTGCACATTGTTAGTACTAGAAGGTAGGGAACATGTGAAAATTTGTTAGGTATTAAACTTGTGAGATTTCTATGAAGCTTAGGTGCCAATGGTTAATGTTACAAAAGTCAATTATTGCTCTTTCTTGAGTGTTAGCTCTTGGGCTTTATGGATAGTTGAAGGTGAGTAAGTGACAACCACAATGAGTAGTCAAATGATTAGCAAAAGTTATGGATCAAATAGGTATCAAGTTGGGCCTATGTAACATTGAAACTTGAGAATGACAAGGAATAGGAGATTGAGTGGAATTCTCTCACTTTTATAGACAATAATTATAACTTTTTCAAGTGAACCATTAACAAGTCTTATTGCAATACATCATGTTGAAAACATTCATCTCTTGTTTGTTCACGTAACTCTTATGCAATCAATGAATAGGGGCGCTTTGTGTTAATTATCTCGACCTTGTTTCATTTCTACTTAGATGAAGAGTTGTTGATGGTGTTTTCATTGTGATATAATTAACGTATATATCTTTAAAATAATCTATATAGAATATATTGAGAGATATACTGAGTGAGACATATATTTAGTTTTTGTATATATTATCAAAGTGGAATAGTGAAAAATTACATATATGCCTCACTCAAGATATCTCTCGACATATTTTATATAGATTATTTTTAAGATACATATGCTAGTAGCAGTCATAGGCGCAACATTGTAAATATTGGTTAATTTTTAATTCTATTAATTTATTTTCAATTTAATATAATTAATTATTATATTAAATTATCGTAAATAATAAATGTTTATTTAATATTTTAATATAAGAGAGTTGATGTTATTTTATATATCTATAATATATATAACCTTATAATATATTAAATAGATTTGTGATTTTTAACATCTATAATAATCAATTAACAAATTAAAACAAAATAGTAGAGTTGTCTTATTTAAAAATTATAATTTAATTATTTGATAATGTTTGCTCTATAATATTATTTAAATTAATTGGGTTGTGCATGCCCCTCTTGGGCATTGTTTCAACGTGTTTGGAGATTGGAAGTTGCATGCAAGGCTAGTTGGGTCTTTTTCTCTTGGATCAGACTCTTATATTTTTGTTTTTGCTTCTCTTGATGCGTGTGGTTTGTGTTTTAGGTGTTAGGTGGGTGTTTTTCCATGGCACCCTTTGGGGGCTCCAGAGACCCATCTCATTTATCTTTTAAATCGGTTGCCATGAAAGGTGATTCATCTTCATCGAGGCATGGAGATGCTATTAATTTCCTATTGTAGGCTATGGAGGAGTCACGGGTAAATCATTCTTCAGAATCAAAATCAAAACCAATTGGTTTCCTGGAAAGGAGCAAAGATCACCCAATTGTGGTGATAAATCCTGAAGTTGTTGCAGAAGATGACATGTATTTAGTAGAACATGCTTTAATTTGCAAGTTCATGGGCATTCGTATTTCATTGCCATTTTTAGAGGCATGGGCTTGGAGAAATTGGAACCTAGAGGGCGATATGGAGATTATCCATGGAGCGAATAGTTTTTTCTTTGCTACATTCTCTAGGCTAGCAGATCGACATATGGTTTTTGAAGGTAGACCTTATTTCTATAATTAGGTTGGGCTCTTTATTAAACCATGGCATTTGGGGTTTGATCCCTCTAAGGAGCTCCCGTCGAATATTCCAGTGTGGGTTCAATTACCTCGACTTCCAATGGAATTTTGGCGGAAAGATGTGATCATTCTATTGTTGTAGCTTTGGGGAAGCCCTTGGGTCCTTCTCATCAAACCCTTGCTCGTAGGGTGACCTCCTTTGCTCGGCTTTGTGTGGAAATTAATCTGAACATTCCATTGCCAAAATCTGTGGAGATTAAATTGGGAGGTATGAGCTGGATTCAACATGTGGATTATGAGGCCCTTCCCTTTCGTTGTAGGTTGAGTCACGAGTACAGACACTTGCAAAGAAATTTTCCTAAATCAGGAGGTAACTTTCAGCAATCTCAACCTGAGCGTTAGTTTTCTAAATCTAAAGCAAAGGGCAGAGCTCTAGTTGAAAATGAGGAAAATGATTCAAAGGGGTTTATTCCTGTGAAAGCTCAATCCAAAGCTAGGGCTAATTCGACAAAATAAGGTTATGTAGAAAGGAGGTTTTGGTAACAAGTTTGATGTCCTCAAAAATTTTGAGAACCTAGATTCAAAGGAGCATGATCTTTCTTTGGAAGGTCAAGGAACGCAAGTTGTGGACCCATCTACCCATATGTCCCAAATTCCTATTCATGGAGTAGCTTTGCTAGAGGTTTTAAAGGATGGAAGACCGAAGTCACTAGATCAGGTTAAGACATTAGGGGATACTCAAGAGCTTGGTAGAGTACTTGGGGTTGTCATGGTGGTGAATCCTCTATGTGAGAACCCTATAGTATTGGATGACAATGAGGTATATACTGACCTGGCTACAGACTCTAGAACAAAGGAAGATGGTAAAAAGAAAAATATGCCCCACTTGGGAATTAATCAGAAGAGCTTAAAGATGGGGACAACGGATAAGGCAGGCAAGGTGAGTAGGAAAAAGGATATGGAAAAGATGAAGATTATGGGTGAGTCCTTAGTGGAATCGGGTATTGTTAAGACGTTGGACTCTCATTTCGCTTCATCCCAAAAATGATTGTACTCTCATGGAATGCAAGGGATTTGGGTAGCATCCCTAGAAAAAAGGCTACCCGTGATTTGATCCGTGATCACAACCTTGATATTATTTTCATCCAAGAAACTAAACTTTTTTGTGGACGAAATGAGTAATGTTTCTTCCAAAGTCTAGAGGAGAGGTCAATATCATTGTGTTGGAGCTCAAGGAGCGGTTGGTGGTGTTGCTTGCCTCTGGAATCCCTGTAGGATAACTCCTCTTTGGTGGGTGGCTTACAGGAATTCCCTTTCAGTGCTTACATCTTGTTTTGATTCTGGAGTGGTTTCTCTTTTTTAAATGTTTATGTGCCTAATGATCTTCTAGGTAAGATAATGTTATGGTCTCATATCAAATTCATTAGGTCTTTGGCTCCTTGTTGCCCTTGGATCCTTGTAGGCGATTTTAATTTTATTTGTTGCCTGGAGGAAAAGTCTGGAGTAGTTCAGCTAGGTCCTACTTCGTCCTTGATGTGTGATAATATATCTTTTCTCAAGCTGGTGGATGTGAAGCTTGTTAATGGTACTTTCACCTAGCATAACAAAAGATGTGGGGAGGGCTCTATTTCGGAGAGGCTTGATAGATTCTTGGTCTTTGATCATTGGCTTGGAGATTGTTGGGCTTCATCTTCTGCAATCTTGGGATGGAAAGGATCAGATCATTGGTCTATCAAATTTCCATCCCTTTGGTTCTCTTTGTCTAAGTTTCCTCCTTTTAAATTCCAGCTCATGTGGCTTCGTGTTCCTAATTTCTACTAGTTGATTGAGAGATGGTGGGCTAAGGAGAAACCTGCTTTTGGTACTATCATGTTCTCTTTTTTCAAGAGGTTTCAGTTTGTTAAGTATAAGCTTAAAAGATGGAATAGAACTTCATTTGCAAATATTTTCCTTGAGAAAAGGCAGATTCAAGCATAGTTGGATAACATCACTTTCAAAATTAAGGAAGAAGGTATGACGGTGGATCTGCTTGAGAAAGAGTAAAATTTTTAGAGATCTTGTTGAATGGGAGTCACAGGAGGAGATTTTTTGGAAACATAAGTCTCGTATTGACTGGCTTCAGGAGGGGGATAAGAACACCGCTTTTTTTCATAATTTTGTAAAGGAGAAAAGGTATGGTAATTTGATCACTTCTATAATTTTAGGGCATGGGGATCTTCTCTCTTCCTTTCAAGTCATTTCAAAGGAAGTTGTTAGGTTCTTTTCTTCCCTTTTCACTGAGGAAAACTAGATGGCAGTGGCTGAGGAGGATTTAGTCCTTGATTGTATCCCCCAGGTTGTTTCCAAGGAAATGAATAACTTCCTTCTAAAGCCTATTTCTTTGGAGGAGGTTGAGAGCATTGTTTTCCAAATTGAGAAAGGAAAAGCTCTTCGTCCTAATGGCTTCTTGATAGAGTTTTTTCAAGACTTTTGAGATATCCTAAAACTTGATTTGCTAGAGGTGGTTAGAGAGTCTCGAGAAAATAAGCAAATGCTCAAGGCTTTTAATTCAACCTTCCTGGCTTTGATTCCTAAAAAAGAAGGTGCCAACTCCTTTGACTCTTTTAGGCCTATTGTTTTATGTAATGTTGCTTTTAAGATTATCACTAAGCTGATTGCAGAAAGGTTGAAAAAAAAATCGGCTTCCTTGATTTCTTTGGAGCAAGGGTTTTTTTCAAAGGTCGTAAGATTTTGGATGGGATTATAGTGGCAATGGAAGTTGTGCACTCCATGTCCTCTTTTAAGGAGAAAGAAATGTTTATAAAATTGGATATGTCTAAGGCTTATGACAGGGTTCGGTGGTCATTTCTTCAGCGTATGATTGTGGCCTTCGAGTTTCATCCTAATTGGATTTCTTGCATCATGAGTTGTGTGACTACGTCCTCATTCTCCATTTTGATTAATGGCTCACCTTCCCCTACCTTTTTTGCTTCGAGGGGACTCAGGCAAAGTGATCCTTCATCTTCGTATCTCTTCATTCTTTTGGTTGAAGGTCTAGGTAGATTGTTGAGACAATACAAGGACCGTGATCTTATTAAAGGTTGGATTTGGAACCAAGGTTTAGACTCCCAATCCCACCTCCAGTTTGTTGATGATACTTCTCTGATGGTGTTGACAAGAATTGATAAGGTAAATAATTTTAGGAAGGATCTTGATATTTATATGGCTGCTTTTGGTCAAAGGATTAATGAGGAGAAGTCTAGTATCATTTTATTCAATACCCCTAAAATAATCTAGAAAAGGATTGCCCATATTCTTCATTTTATGATTGGGGTCCTGCCTTGGGATTATTTGGGTATCCCCCTTTATGTTGGAAATATGAATAAGAGGCACTGGCAGCACATCTTGGACAAATTTCGATCAAAGGTTGATCATTGGGCTTTTTGTTGGTTATCCTTTGCTGGCAGGTTGACTCTTTTGAAATCTATTTTGCAGGTTCTCCCTTTGTACAGGTTCATGGCTTTGTCTACTCCTAAGGATTTTCTTAAGGAATATGATTCTCTTTTTATAGGAAATTCTTATGGGTTGGAAATTTGGAGAACCAAAAATGTAGCTTGGTGAGTTGGGACTAGGTGTTTAAACCCAAGGAGTGTGGTGGTTTGGGTCTTCAACAGTCAGGGCACAATAGTCTGGCTCTTGCAGTTAAACTTTATTGGAGGTGGTGTACTCTTTTTGACCAGCCATGGGCTCAAATTTTGAACTTCAAATATCTTGGTGGTGTGGTTGATGTGGAAATCCCTCATATGGAATTAACGGGTAAGGGATCTATGATCTAGAATACTATAAAACGGGGTTTCGCCCTCATCAAGGAGGGTCTCTTTTGGATCATTAATAGAGGTAATCTTGCTCATTTTTGGTTGGACTCTTAGGATGGTCATCCGCCTATACTTTCATCTCACCCTCAACTTCAGGATTTAAGGGAATCTTTTGTGGAGGTGGGCTAGTAAAATCTTGATAACTTTGAGGTCTCTTCTTCTGTGGGGACCTCTATGGTGTATCAGTGGTGTCACTCTAGTTCTTGGCTTGATGGGGATTCTTTGGAGGAGAGAAACACTTTGGTGTCGATCCTTCCTAAGCATTCTTGTAGTTCTTTGGAGGTGGAGGATGGGCTAGCCTGGGGTGATGGTCCCAAAGGGAGGTACATGGTGGCTCAGGGTTATGATTTTTTGCTTGGTCAACATTATGACTTGGAGGAGAGTCCTTGGTGGAGACGTATACGAAACAAGATTGGTTGGCCCAAGTGTAATCTATTTATGTGGCTTTTGAGTTTGAATAAATGCTTGACTTGGGGAGAACATTAGGAAAAGGGGATTTTTTGGTCCTTCAATTTGCTTTCTTTTTGGAACAATGAGGAGAGCTCTAGCCATCTGTTCTTCCAGTGCTCTTTCTTAACGAAAATTTGGAGATGGTGGTAGCATTTATGGAAGTGATCATCAGTTAAGGCCTAGTCTCTATATGATCTTTGGGTGAACTTGGGCCCTCCTCCAGCTTCTGCTTCCTTCCCGGTGGCATCTTGGGATATGGGTTCGTCCTTAATTATCTGGCAGCTTTTCTTGGAGAGAAATAGGCAGATTTTTCAGGATTGAAGGCAGGTGGCCCTACAAATTTGGTTTAAGACTAAGATTTTTCTCAAGGAGACTATAGAGGCTAAGTTCAACCTAGATGAACATTTGAATTCAAATGATGCTAGGTTCTTTTCCCTCTTGGAGCTTTCTAGGACTTCTATGGCTCAGTCTCGATGTGGGTCTTCAAAGAAGGTGTCCATGAAGGTAAATCGTGTGGGTAAGTGGTGTTCGCCTCTAACTGATGTTTATAAAATAAACACTGATGGTTCTACTCATCGTAATCCTAGTGTTGCTGGCATTGGCAGAGTGGAACGAGATAGTAGGGGTTGGGCCCAATTTTTCTTTTCTATTTATATGGGTGAACAGTCTAATAACCAAATGGAGGCCTGGGCTCTTTTCAAAGATTTAGAGAAATCTTGTGAGTTGGGTTGTAGGAAGGTGATTTGCGAGATGGACTCGATGATTCTTGTTTCTCTGCTAAACAACTAGGATTTTCATAATTGTTCTTGGAGACTAGGTGCGATTGCTAAACAAATTCTCAATTTGGCCTCGAATTTTGTTTTGATTTCCTTTATGAATATTCCAAGGGAGTGGAAAAAAGTGGTTGATTGTCTACCAAAATGGGCTTCTGATGAGATAGATGCTTGGTCTATTTGGGGCTGGGGTCAGCTTGACCAACAAAAATGTCAGCAATTGGCTCAGTTTCTTCATGAGGATCAATATGAGTAGATGTGTTGGGTTCATCTGGTTGTATGCCCTTTGGTGTTGGGATGATGGTTGGAGGGGTGGCTTTGTGGATATTTGGGATATCTCCTTTGGTCCTATTCTTGATATTTCTCTAAAATTCTGGGGCCCCATGTCCCCTTGCTTGTATTCTTGGCTTTTCTATCAATAAAATTTTCACCCTTGTTGTTTTACAAACAAAATTAATTGTAAGATAAATAATAGTTCTCTTATATCATATTATTAAGGTTAATATATTTAAGTTCATAAGGTTTTTATCTTAGAACTCTAACCCTAACCCTAGCCCTAATTGAATCTTAATTCAACCCTATTTGAGCCCCAACCTTTAATGTACCCTAAGCCTAACCCTATTTGAACTCTAACTTGACCCCAATTATAACCCTAACCTAAATTGAATCATAACCCTAATACTTATCTCAGCCCTAACCCTAACCTTAATTCTAAACCCAAGCTTTTTCATAAAACCCTATCCTTAACCCTAACCCTAACTCCAACCCTAATTGAACTCTAATTGAATGCTAGTTACCCTAACCTTAATATTAACCCTAACACTAACCCTAATCCTTATTGAGCCCTGATCCTAACCTTAACCATAATTGAACCCTATTCCTAACACTAATCATAAGTTTTATCCTAGAATGATAACCTTAATCCTAACCTAACCTTAACCCTAAACCTAACCTAGCCTTAACACTAACCCTAATCTAACCATAGTTAAACCATAAGCCTAATTAAACCTTAATTTAACCTTATCCCTAACCTTAACCCTGACCCTAATTAAATTATAGTCCTAACTCCAAGTCTAAATTTATATGTGAAATAATTATAATTTACCCTAACACTAATTAATCTCTACTTGTAACCTTAATTGAGTTGTAACCCTGATTGAACCCTAATTCTAACCCTAAGCCTAATTGAACTCTAACCCTTAGCCCTAATTGAACACTAATACTAACCCTAACTCTAACCTAGTTAACTCTAAGACTAACCCCAATTGAGCCCTAACCTTAACCCTAATTGTATCATAACCCTTATCCTAGTAGTAATCATAATCAAACCCTAATTTAATCATAACTATAATTGAATTGTAACCCTAACCCTAATGAACACTAACTTAACCCTAATCAAGATGTTTTTATGAACATTATTTGAACCCTAACCCTTAATTTACCCTAAGTGTAACCCTAGTTGAACCCTAACCCTAATCCTGATCATAATCATAACCTCAAGTTTAAACATAAAACCCTACTGTTAACAATAACCCTAATTGAACCCTAACTCTAACTCTAATTCTAATTAAATGCTAACCCTAACCCTAACCTTAACCTTAATTAGATACTATTTGCAATTGAATCATAATCCTAATTAAATTGTAACCCCAATTAAATATTAATTGAACAATAAATCAAAGCTTTATCATAAAACAATAACCCTAACCTTAGCCTAACCTTAACCCTAACCATAATGTTAATTTAACCCAAATCCTAACCTCAATCCCAAGCTTTATCTTAGAATCCTAACCCCATTGTAACCCTATTTTAACCTTAGCCCTTAATTAATTTCAACGCTAATTAAACCCTAACCTTAACCCTAATTGCACCCTAAACCTAATTTAAAAGTAACACTAGCCCTAATACTAATTAAACCATAACCCTAATCCTAAGCCTAACGTAACCCTAATACTAACCATAGGGTTAAATAAACACTAACCCTAACTTTAACTCTCATTGATTTGTAATTGAACCCTAACCATAATACTAACATTGACCATAATTGATCCCTAATCCTAATTGAGCAATAACCCTAACCCTAACCCTAACCTCAATTTTTATCCTAAAACATTGTCCCTAACCATAACCCTAACTCTAACCCTAACCCTAAAATACTATTAACTCTAACCCTAATTGAATCCTAATTGAACCTTAACCTAAATGAACCTAACCCTAACCCTAATTGATCTCTAACCCTTACTCTAATTAAAACCTAATCGCAACCTTAACTAAAATAAGCCTAATTGAACCCTACCCCTAACCATAACCCAATTTCAGCCATAATCGTAACTCTGATTGAATCCTAACCCTAACCCTAATTAAACCTTAATTTTAACACTAGCCCTGATTGAATCCTAACCCTAACCCTAATTAAACCTTAATTTTAACATTAGCCCTGATTGATCCCTAACTCAAATTGAACCCTAGCCCTAGCTCTAACCCAAACCTTAGTTAAATGTTAATTCTAATTGAATTATGTAACCCTAACCTTAATATTGTTAGGGTTAAATTAGGGCTTAATTAAGGTTAGATTTAGGGTTCAATTAGATTTCTAGGATAAAACTTGGGGTTAAGGTTACAGTTAGGGTTGTTAATGTCTTAATTTTAGTTTATAAATTTGACATTTATGATAAATATTTTAAGCATTTTAATCTAGATTTCTATTTCTATGGGAAATTAAGTATTATTAGGGTTAGAATTATTAATGTCTTAATATTAGTTTATAATTTTTTCATTGATAATAAATATTTTAAACAAAAATAAGTATTTTAATCTGGAATCTTAATATTATCTTATAATTTTGGTATTTTAATCTAGAATTTTATTTCTATGTGAAATCAAGTATTATTAGGGTTAGATTTATTAATCATATAGAAAATAATTAATCAAATCACCACAATATTTTTAAAGCTCAAACTTAGTTCTAGAACTAAACTAAAATCTATTTTTTAAATATGTATTATTTAGTTTTTAAAATAATCAATTAAATTATACTAATTATCTAATACAATACAATACAATACAATTAAATATTTATTTTAAAATAATTCAAAAATCACTAATTATAATTTTAGAATAAATTAAGAACTAAAATATATATATACAATCAACCTTTCCATTCTTTTTTCTTTGTGCCCAAATCATCTCATTTTCTAAAATTATACTAAATTATGATTGCAAAAAATTCATACAATATTTTCCATAGGGAAACTTTTGATTTAAACCTCTTTAATAGGTTTGTAGGAGAAACACATGTCTACTTTTACATTTTTGGGGTTCAATTAGATTGTATTGTTCTTTAAATTTGAATAATTAATCATATAATAAATAAACGACAAAATACCCACAATATTTTCAAAACTTAGGTTTCATTTTGAAAGTAAACTAAGTTCTAATTTCTAAAATTCATGAAATATTTGTTGTCTAATTGTTAAATAATTAATTAAATTTTAGTGATTATCTAATACAAATTAATTAAATAAAATTACATATTGATTTTAAAATAATTCAACAATTATTAGTTTTACAATTATTGCTTTTGAAAATCAACAGTTGAAAATTGTAGAGAAGGATGCAAGAACATTGAAATGATCTCAACCATCAAATTTTTTAAAATATTAAAAATATAATATATATTTAAAGAAAAACAATTGCACTCTTATCTAGTCTTAACTTTAAATTAAAAAAAGATAGGATAATAATTTTTTTCTTTTAAACTTTTTAAACTAAGATTTTTAGATAAATAATAATAAGTTTTTAATAAATATATTATTTTTCAAATAATAATATTAATAAGAATAAATCAATAAATTACAAATTGACTTTTTATCTTTTGAATATGTTTCATTTTTGTTTTCACTTTTTAAGTTGTGTTAATTGTAATTTTTAATATAAAAGTTATAATTTTACTTTTAAAATTTTTAATATAATTTATTTTTTATTTTTAATATTTTATTTGAAATATAGTTTTAGTTTTTAAAATTTAATTTATTTAATAATATTTTTATTTTTTAATATTGAGTTTAGGTTAATATTGTTTGTAGCATATTGACTAGCAATTGCACCTTGTTGTGCAATGGGTACGTTGAAGAGGTGTGGAAGGTCAATTAAGGGAAATATTGGTCTATTTTTTACATATAGTTGTGTAGTACATGAGGTCACTTAGTAGACAATTTATCAAATGATGTTGTTTGTGCAACAAAGGTCTTAATGGAGAACTGATAGCTTCAAATCAACTATGCATCCACTTACAAGGATCCAAATACAACTGTAGAAAACCTCTGAATCATGAAGATAATCAAAATTCATTACCAATGGGCTCGTGTTTTGTTTGCAATAGGGGGAGAGGGAGAGAGAGGGATATAAAGAGGGAGAGATAAAGGCAGGAAGAGTGAGAGAGAGAGGGGCAAGGAGATAGAGATAGACATAGAGATAGAGATTGAGATGGAGGAGCGGGAGAGGGATATGAAGTGGAAGGAGATAGAGATAAAGACAGAAATGGAGATGGAGAAGGAGAGGGATATTGAGGAGAGAGAGAGAGAGACATATAAAGAGAGAGAGGAGAGAGTGATACAAACATGGAAGAGATAAACATATTGAGGAAGAGATATGAAGATAAAGATAGATATAGAAAGTGATATAGAGAGAGAGGGTGAGATATAGGGGTAGAGAGATGGAGAAATAATGAGATAGAGACAAAGGGAGAGAGATGGAGAGAGATGGATAGATAGAGGGAGACATGTCTAGAGATGGAGGGGGGAGAGGAAGATAGAGGTAAAGATGAAGATAGATCAAGAGATGAAGGAGACAAGTAGATGAAGAGATAGAGATAGACCTAGAGGGAGAGATAAAGATATATATATAGAGAGAGAGAGATAGGGAGATAGTGATGAAGATATTAAATTATATAAAGGAAGAAGAAAAGGGAGATAAAAATGAAGATATGGAGATATATAAAGGAAGAGGGAGAGGTAGGTAGAGATATATAGAGGAAGAGAGAGAGGGATAGATGGAGAGAGATATAGATGGTCAAATATAGTGATAGAGATAGACATATAAGGGGATATAGAAAGATGGGGAGAGGGAGACAAAGATTGAGAGATAGATAAACAAAGAGAAGTAGCTAGAGACAAATAAATATGGGTGATAGAGGGAGTTAGAAAGAGGAATATATAGATAGATGAAAAGATAAAGAGAGAGAGAGAGAGATATGGGTAGAGAAAGGGAGAGGGTTAGAGATAGAGAGATAGAGACAAGTAATAGAGAGATGGAGAGAGAGATAGAGAAAGGGAGGAGAGATAGAGATAGATATAGGGAGGGAGAAACAAGGATTGCATGTGTGTGTGAGAGAGAGAGAGTGAGAAAGACATAGATAGAGATAGGGATGGAGAAATATGGAATGTGTGTGTGTGTGATGAGAGAGATAGAGAGGTAGAGATATATAAATAAGAGATGAAGAGAGAGATAGGGAGCGATAGGGAGAGACAGGGATAAAAAGAGGGAGAGATAAAGAGATAGATATAGTGGGAAAGATAGATGGGGGAGAGAGAGAGATGTAGGGAGAGGCGAGGAGTTAGAGACGGGGGAGAGACATAGAGAGGAAGATAGAGATAGAGATGGATATGAAGATGGAGATGGATTATATCTTTCACATATTTTGTATACACATTTCTTAGTGAATGTGGCTTTCCAAGGGGCATTGTAGTATGTTCCATTAAAGGTATAAATGGAGAAGTTATAGCTTCAAATAAACTATGCATCCACTTACATGGATGCAAACATGACCAAAATAAAAATTATGAATCAAGAAGATAATCATGCTCCATTATAAATATGCTCATGTTATGTTTGTAATAGGGGGAGAGAGAGAGAGAGAGAGAGAGAGAGAGAGAGAGAGAGAGAGAGAGAGAGAGAGAGAGAGAGAGAGAGAGAGAGAGAGAGAGAGAGAGAGAGAGAGAGAGAGAGGGGTAGGATAGAAATATGGAGATATAAAGGAGGGAAGAGCAATAGAGAGAGGGGGATAAGGAGATAAAGATAGAGATGGAGATGAGGAGGACTATTTATATTAAAAGAAAAAGTATCCTCGAAGCCCATTGTGAATTAAGTAACATAAATAAATTGTTGAGCTTAGGAATTTTTTACATGATGAAGTGGCAATCAATGATCTTTGAAAGGCCAATAAAACCCATTTATATGTAATCATGTTTTTCTATCTTTTTTCATAAAGAGACCCTTTGAAAAATTATCTCAAATCCACTTTTATATGGTAGGGAGTTGGAGTTATATTTTTAAGTGGGCCTACTCTATCTTTTAGACCCCTAAAAAGTTTGTCTATGTTTTAGAAAATTAGTTGTATTTAAATAGTGAGAATGATAATTTATTTTATATTATATCATTTATCAAAGTTTAATATTTTGTATGATTGATCTCTATTTGACCCTTGAATAATTTTGATGGGTTGGATCATTTACACGTGATAGTTTAACCAAATGATTAATTTTTAATTTAGATATATGCTCCCTCACAATATTATAATCTAACATATACAAAAAGTAAATTTCTTATATATAGAATAAGTTATATTTTATATACCATTATTTTTCTTTTGATTAAGTATATCAATTATTTTAATTTAGTTAAAATATTAATTTAGAAAATAAAAATATTCAAAAATTAAATAATTAAAATCACACTACAAACTAAAGAGTTCCAAATAATTATACATATATATATATATATATATGTATGTATATATATATATATATATATACATATATATATATATTATACATATATATAATGTATATATGTATATATTATTATTGATGTATGTATATATATGGTGTATATATATATATATATGTATATATATATGTATATATATATATATACATATCTATGTATATATATATGCATATATATATATATGTATATATGTATATATATAGAGAGAGAGAGGTCTAGGAAGAGAGAGAGGGAGATAAAGAGGGAGAGAGATGAAAGGATAGAGAGAGGAAGATAACTATATATAGATAGATGAGAAGAGAAGGAGAAAGAGATCTTTATGTCTCTATCTCAATGTTTCTCATTATCTCTCAATCTCTATTTGTCTCTCTTCCCTTTTTCTCTCTATACTTGTCTTCCCTTTTCTCATCGTCTCTCTCTCTCTCTCCCTCTTCCTTACTCTCTTTTTCTATCCCTATTTATCCCCTCTTATCTCTCTTTATCTCTTTTTTTTGGTTCCGTAATAAAGGATTATATTGATATGTGCCAAAATGAATACAACCGTCTACAAATGCAAGATTCAATAACCCCAAAACAAGCCCCCATAACCGATTGACCACCAAACACCCTGACATATATGAAAAGAGAGGACAAGCATTTACAAAATTCAAACAAAATTTCCCATAACCAGGCATGAACCACCACACATAGAACTAAAATAGATTTTCTTGTTGAGACCCAGAACCAGACACCCAAACCCCATCACATGAAACCATTGGCCTTCGCGAAAGCATCAAATTCAGCTACCCATTCAAAGCCCTCCACTTCCACCAGCCACACCATCTTTTTAGGAAGTTTACACTGACCATCGCTATCATCCTATGGCGTACCAGTGTCAGGCCTTTTAGGTCCAAGAGGAAAGGATAGATTTTGATGACCTTGCCCTGCTTCTTGACCAGCTCCAAGTCCTTAGGTCTCGGCACCTCGACCCCTGGTATTGGCACCTTGAGAATCTCATCCATCCCCTCCATCAGCCCCTTTTTGAAAAGTTTGCAAACCAACACCTTAGCTTCATCTTTGGCCATGTGAATATCCAATAGAGATGCTAGGAACCTTGAGACAATTTGAGAATTCACCCAGGGAGTTTTGTGCGAAACCAAATGCTCCTTCCCCAACACCATGTTAATGGCCACCGCCGTATGCAAATCAATATTCACGAGAATGTGCTTAAGGCACTGATCAAAGATACCACTGAAGGCATTTTGATTCTCTTTGCATCCAAGTTGAATTGGGGTATTGGTATCAAAGCAAACCAAAGAATCAACAGACATATGCACTATGAACTTCAATTTTTTCGCCATTGAAAGCAAGCCTGAGCTTGGCCAGAGCCAAGAGGAAAGGAAAACGTAGAGCCCAAATACCGCATTCAAGAGAGTGAACACCTTAAATGCGTGAGGGAATATTACATTGTACAAACAAATGTTTTCCACACTGTGCGGCCCAAACCACAATGAACTGCCACCATTCGATGTCATGTGTACATCGATTCGAAATGAAGTCCAAACATGATGCCAACAGGTGTAATGCACACATCTAATCTGAGTACGATGTATTCACATCATTGTTACCTTTCACTTGTAAAGATATGGACACAAAGCCATGTGAAGTTTGTTGAAAGGGCACCCACTCACCATAATCACCCAAACTTACCCCCTAACACATAATTTCCACAACCCCATGTGGAAAGTCGCCCACCCTTCCACCCACTTCTCTCTCTTTATCTCTTAATCTCTCTACCTCTAAATATATCTTTGTTTCCTTATATTTCTCTTTATCTCTCTAGATCTCTATCTCACTCTCTCTATGTGACTATATCTATGTCTCTCCTCTTCTATCTTTTCCTCTCTTTTTTTATTTCTCTCTCACTATCTCTATCTCTTTCTCTCTCCCTTTTTATTATTCTATATCTCTACCTCTATCTTTGTATCCCTATATCTCTTTGTCTGCCTCTCATTTTTTCTATTTCTTTCTCTTCTCTCTTTATTTATCTCCCTCTCGCTCTATCTATCCCTTCTCTTTTTGGTGTGGAAGGTCAAATAGGGAAATTTTTGGACTTTTTTTTGTCATTTTGTAGAACATGAGGTCAATTGGTAGGCCATTTACAAAATGATGTTTTTTACGTAGCAAATGTCTTAATGGAGAAGTGATAGCTTTAAATCAACTATGCATCCACTTATAGGGATCCAAAGATGACTAAAGAAAACCTAAATTAGGAAGATAATTGAGCTCCATTACTAATAGGAAAATGTTATGTTTGCAATAGGGAGAGAGGGAGGGAGGGAAGAGATGGATAGAAAGAGGGAGGGATAGAGGAGGGAAGAGTGAGAGAGAGGAGTGAGGAGATAGAGATGGAGAGGAAGATAGAGATGGAGGTGGAGATGGATATGGAAATGGTGATGGAGATGGAGATGGAGATGGAGATGGAGATGGAGATGGAGATGGAGATGGGGATGGAGATGGAGATGGAGATGGGGAGGGGGAGGGGGAGGGGGAGATATGGATAGAAAGAGGGAGAGATAAAGGAGGGAAGAGCGAGAGAGGGGGTAAGGAGATAGAGATGGAGATGGAGATGGAGAGGGATATGGAGAGGAAAGGGATGGATAAAGAGAGAGAGGAGAGAGATAGATAGATGCATCTCATCTCTCTATTTCTCTTTCTCTCTCCCTCTTTCTCTATCTGTGCTTCTCTCTTTTTTGTATCTCACTCTTCCTCTCTCTATCCCTCCATTTATTTATTTCTCTCTCTAATCTATCTATCTCTATCTTTATCTATTTGCATGCCATTCTCTTCATTTGTCTCATTTTCTACCCCTCTTTTTCTCTCTTCCTTTCTTTCTTTTTTTTTCTCCCTTTGTTTCTTTGAATCTTATCTCTAATGCCAATTAACATTCCCTATGTGTGCATTCCAAGTTTCAACATAGGGTTGTAGTTCATATTACATATGAAACCTTGAAGTTGCAAATTTTTTGGTGGTTTGTTTCTTTAACTGGTGATAGATTTGACAAAAGGTAAATCCCAAATTATAATTAGATGAGTGAAACTTGACATGGGACAAGACTATGGTAAAAATTTGCAAGAGAGGATGTTATAGATGGATCACGAATAGGCTCCTGCATGAAACCTGAGACTTAAGAAAGAACAAGATTATATTAATGATTATATATTATTTAGTGTATTTATATTGTATTTTATAACATTTATATGTTTATATTATATTGTTTGTTATACTTATATTTATATAATATAATATTACATTATATATTACACTATAAAATATATAAATAATATACAAATGATTAATGAGGAGGAAGAACAACGAAACTCTGAAAAGATGGACGCTCTGAACTAGGGTTTGGGATCCGCACTAGGATATCTGCGGTGGTGGGGGAGGCCGTACCCTCCCCCGCAGAGGTTTGCTTTCGTAAGGGACTCTTTGCTTTTTCTTTTTTTTTCATTTTCTTTGCTCTCCAGTTGTGTCGTGTCCTCTTTCTTCGTTAGATTGTAGTCTGCATTCTGCCTCGATTTGTGTTCTCCTCTCTGGTTTGTTTTAAGTTCTATTATGGAGGGGGGTTCGAAGCCCCCCGACCCCCCCGATAACTTGGGTGGTAAGGATACCCACCAAAAAATGCATAAATCATTCTGCGAGGTTGTGGCCGAGCAAGTCTTCGCTACTCCAGAGGATGCTGGGTTCTCGGTTGAGGAAGTGCGCGGCCAGGATGGCAAGGAAGGTAAGGAGATCTCCGAACCGCCTTTGGATTTTCATTTGTATCCTAATGATAGTATGAAGGAAATAATTAGTAATGGAAGAAATAGGCTCAAAGACTCTGCTATTTTTCTTGCGGCAGTGGATGTTAATAAGCTGCCTGCGAGGAAATTTATAGACTCTTGGTTCTCTAATGTCTGGTTAAATAAATTTGGTGTGCAAATTACTTTTTATAGACTTGTGTAGAAGGGTTTGTTTGTAATTTTCTTAAAGAATCATGCTATGCAAAGTAAGGTATTAGCCAAGCCTACTAGACCATCAGAGGATGCACATTCCGTGCCCTTGCTTGGTCGTCGGCCGCCATTGCGGATGAGGTGCTTGCTCTTTCCACCCCTAGATGGGTGACAGTTAAAAACCTTCCCCCTGACTTCTGGCATATTCTTCCCCAAATCCTTGAGCCAATCGGTAAGGTGCTAAGGATAGATGAGAATAAAGCGGTTATCCCTAATTTGGATGCTCGTGCTCTAGTTTCCCTTAATCCTGGGATGAAGATTCCCAGCTGTCTCAAAATTGTTGAGGATTTTGGTACTACCTCCTGCCCACTTGAGGTTTTAGGAGGAATAAATGCATGTTTTCTTTGTAGAAAGGAAGGGCACATTCGAAAGAACTGCCCCTTGGTTCATAACAAAAAACCTAGATCAATGGGGGAAAAAAGTAAAGAGAAACCTTCATCGGGTGCTCCTGACTCCCATGTTAAGTTGGAAGCTGATATTTTCCAGCATCATGTGCAAAATGTTGAAGGTGTTAACCCTGATTTGGAGAATGCCATTAAACAACCATTCTCTGCTGTTGAGATGCCCGACAAGGGCAAGGTGGTCATTGGCTTGGACTTTGCCAACTCTCCCCCACCCAACGAAGTCCAAGGTGTCATTCTCTCTAATTCTTTCAATGCCCTTGAACGGGAGGGAAATGATAGTGTAGAATCTAATATGTTACCCAAACCTTGTGATCTTGTCGATTCCAATTGCCCTCCTTGTCGGCCCCCCAGGCAGGAAGTGTTTGGGGATGCCCAGGTTCTTAAAAAACTGAATACACAGCAATTGGTTTAAAAGAAATTAGACAAAGGATTGAAAAAAATCTTTTCTGTCTAGATTCTAATCCCAAGGTGTGCCCTATTCTCAAAATTAAACAAGGGACTAACCCCTTTGCTCTTAGCTTGGAGAGACAGAATCCACGCAATGATGGGCCTGCAGATGTGGGCGGAGGTACTGGTGATCCTGTGTTGGGCATGAATCCAATTGACACTTTCACCACTTAAGAAATAATGGATGTCTGTGTTGGATCATCTGCTGCCTCCGGCCAGACCCACATGCCTATTGTTGGGGGGAATTTTGTGAGTGCGGTAACCCAACCCATGGTCGATTCGGGCCCTCCTATCCTCCGGACTCCTGAGAATCCTCCAGGTCATGGGGATTCGGAGATGGAGCAGGGAGAAAATCCTAGCAGCTCCTCTGTGTGTGAGCTTCCTGTTAAAGAAGGGGATAAAAGCCCCAATTAGAAGGAAGAAGTGGAGAATTTAGATCCTGAGAATGTCACTCAAGGGGAGCCTATGCAAACACCCAGACAAAAACCACGCCCTGGGAGGCCAAGGAAGAATAAGAACTCTATAAAATCGGACAAACTCCCACTTGTTGCTAAAAGGAAAAGGAAAAAAATAAGCTTGATCATCCAGTCGCCCACAGCTAAGCGAGCGGAAACTGAAGAAAAACTACCTAAATGTTTCGAGCAGTTTAGGGGTGACCAAGGGGATTTTGCTGTGTTAGTTGATGATGAGCATTAACTGTGTATCCTGGAACGTTAGGGGACTTGAGTCTTTTGACCGGAAATACATAATCAGGCGGTTCCTAAACCTGGTTAAAAAGAAAGATTTTGTTCTTATACAAGAAACTAAGGCGGTTGGCTTCACCTTGGAATCCAACCTCAAGTTTGTTTGGAATGGGGCAACATTCTTCACTACCTTGCATGAAAGGGGTAGGGGAGTGGCAGCTATCCTGATGGAAAACCATCGGGCCCCCCTGGTAGTGGAAAGTGGTGTTTCTCCCTGCAATAGGGTGGTCTGGGCAACAATCAAAAAAGATAACTTGGTCTTCGGAATATGTTTTGTTTATGCTCCCAATGATCACAAAGAGCGGACAAAGTTGTGGCAATGGCTTGCTACCCTACCAGAGGTGCCCTGGATTATCGGAGGGGACTTCAATATGGTGGAGCAGGCTGAAGATAAATGGGGTGGTATTAATATGTCTTGGAAGGGAAATGAAAAGCATTTATGGCATAGAATGAAATATAAACTCAACCTCGTAGATCCAATGGAAAAAGGTAAGAACAACTGCAAAGGTGTATGGTACTCCTGGTGCAACGCCCAGAAGGGTGGTAACATAATTTATTGCAGGCTTGACAGAATTTATGCCAATAAGGATTTTTTTTTAACTTTATCCCAAATGAAGAGGGGGTGAAGGTGTGTGTTTATCCTTATACCCTTTTAGATCACCATCCTATCAAGGCTGACTTGGTGATCTGTCAGAGTAGGCTGAAAGAGGAAAGAAAGGCTGCGCCGTTCATCTTGAACACTAATCTTTTAAAAGATGAAGACTACAGGGATGCTATTTCATCCCTCAGAGAGATCAATAAGTGGCTCTTAAAAGAGGAGAGCGCCATAGAAAGATGGAACATTAATGTTAGCAGTTGGCGTAAGCTCTTCCAAACAATTGGTAAAAAACGGGCTCTGGATGCAAGAAAGGTGGAAAATGAGTTGCAAGAAGCCCTCCTAGACTCAGAAACAAGGTTGCAGGAAACCCCAAATGATTTGCTGTTGGGGGAAATGATGGAAAATGCTAAGGACGGTCTAAGGAAATTCCAAACTCACAAGGTAAATGGATTGAAAGTGAGGGCTAAGCTTAATTGGATGTTTTGTGGTGATAGGGGATCCAAATTTTTCTTCAAATACCTTAAAGAGAAGAATATAAAGGAGCAAATTGATCAGATCTGGGATGAGGAAAGGTTGCTCACTAATCAAGGGCAGATTCTAAAACAGTTTCAGTACTTTTATAAAGATCTCTTTACTTCAGAGGGGGGATCAGTGGATTGCATTAAGGCAAGGGACACAATTCAGAAGCTCATTCCTAAGAAGATTAATGAAGATGACTCGGCTAAGCTCTAGGCAGCTATAAGCAAAGAGGAAATTGGCAGAGCCATCGAGTCGATGTGCAATGATAAATCCCCAGGTCATGACGGCATACCTATTGAATTCTACAAATGCTTTTCTGATTGGGTTTGTGAAGATCTGCTCCAAGTTTATGATGAGGCCCTGGAAAGAGGGACCTTGGGTAATTTGATCAACAAAGGGATTATTAAACTATTGCCCAAAGGGGGGGATAAAACACTGATAAAAAACTGGAGGCCAATAACTCTCCTTAATGTGTCATACAAAGTGTTGGCCAAGGTTCTTGCTCTAAGGTTGACCAACATTCTTCCCAAATTTATCAACAGTACTCAAACGGGCTTCATCAAAGGAAGGTACATTCTTGAAAATATTCTCACAAGCTGGGAAGCTATGCAATGGGCTAAAGATTCTCAGCAAAATGTCACGATGCTTCTTCTAGATTTTGAGAAGGCATACGATAGAGTTGAGTGGGAGTTTTTAAGAGGTATTCTACAAGCTTTTGGTTTTCCAAGCTTGTTCTGTGAGATGGTGGACGTCTTACTCAAGGATGCCAATGCACATGTTGATGTAAATGGAGCACTATCTGAGGAAATCAGATTGGAAAGATCAATTCGGCAGGGATGCCCCCTAGCACCTGCTCTTTTTGTAATAGCTTCAGATGCCCTGTTCTATTTGTTGAGGGAGTCTTCTGTTTCTCCTAGGATCAGGGGCATTAGACTTCCTGATGAGAAGGAATTGATTAATGTTCAATTTGCCGATGATACTGCTCTTTTCTGAGAGTTAGACAAGTTGAACATTGAATCTCTAATGAAGAAAATGGAGATTTTCTACAAAGCCTCTGGGGCTAAAGTTAACAACAACAAATCTATTACTCTTGGGTGGAAGAGAGACCCATCGGATTGGTTCAAGAACTTCAATTTTCAATGGGGAGGGCCTGACCTCCAAGTGAGATACCTCGGTATCCCCTTTGCTATCAACCCCAACCTCAAGGAGATGTGGAATTGGATCAAAGGAAAAATTGAGAAAAAGCTTGATAGTTGGAACAAGTAGTATATTTCCCTTACTGGAAGAGTCCAAATCTGCCAGAAGATACTCTCATCCTATAGTATTTATTTCGCCTCTGTGTGGTTCTTCTGCAGTTACCAAGTTAACAAGATTCAGAAAAAGATAAGGAGTTTCCTTTGGTCAGATGGGAAAGGGAAAAGGAAAAAGCATGTTGTATGCTGGGATTGGTGTTGCCTTGGTAAGATGCAAGGTGGCCTAGGTCTTAAAGATCTGAGATTGCAAGGCATATCTCTTGCAGCAAAGTGGATTGTGAAAGCTTTGGACAGTAATGAGCCCTGGAAGGTGCTGGTTAGAAATAACATCAGCATGGTTGTCCCTAAACAAGCAAAAGCTTGGAAACAGCTTCCCTTGAGTGACATTCTTATGAGTAAATTCTCGATGTATCCTAAGGGGTCGGTGGTCTTTAGGAGCCTTTGGAAGGCCTGGGAGTTAATCAAACACAATGCCCAGTTCAAGTCTAGTGACATAATCCTTAAGGACAATGTTAAATGTCAATGCTTTAGCTCTATTTGGTGGAATGTGTCTCATAACCATAAACCCCTCGCTTTACTGCAGGGTTGTTCTGCTAAGAATTGATGTCAAAAAGGCATTCAAACCTTTGGAGACATTTTGGTTGAGGGGAAGATTAAGAGCTGGGCTGGATTAGCAACGAAATTTGACCTCCCAACTTCAAACTTCAGAACTTATTCTACTTTAACAGAAGCATGTAAGGGTGTTGTCTTCCCCCAGGATTCTAGGAGGACCCTTGATCTGACCAGTGATATTGTTTGGAAGGACGGGAATCCTATCTCCAAGCTGAAAGCAAAGGATTTCTACAAAGAGCTGACCTATGTCAACACTATTTTTGAACATTTGAATAGTTGTTGGAATGTAAACTTAGATAAAAAAAGATTGGCAAACAATACTAACGGATGTTTGGTGTAGTGGTCTCGAGCCAAAGAAAGCCTGCTTCATATGGTTAGTGCTGCTGCAAAGAATTCCTTTTAAAAGCATTTGTGAGGATATTGATATCTGCAATATTTGTAAAACTCCAGAATCGGTAAAGCACATCCTTTTTTATTGTCATTATGCTAAAGAAATGTGGAAAATTTTCTGTTGTAATATTAAAATTTGGGATACTAATGATAAGTTGGTTTGGAAAGATGTGTTAATCTGTGATAAAAAAATGAGTAAAAATTGTAAAGTTTTTTGGATTTTACTGACTACGGAGATTATGTGGCATAACTGGAAAGTTAGGAATGATGAAAAATTCAAAGGCACTAGGAGATCCCTTACTGAGTCTGCTAAAAGACTCACATTTCTACATGTTGCATTGCAAGTTTCATTGCACATTGAGGTTTTGCTACCCAAATTCATCAATCTTGGCAGTGATGGATCGAGAGGGATCAACAAGGCTGAAGGCAGGTGTGGGCATGAGATTTTCTTATAAGCTATTAATGAGTTTCAGAGGGATTTCAACATGGCAACAGAGGTGCAAGCTAGACTCAGGGGAAGGCACCTTGGCAGTCAAACTCAAGGGGATGCTCAAGCTATGGGTGAGTATGTTGAAGGTGGACAGACAGTGGTTGGAGATAACAGGGGGGAGGTTGAAAGCTCTAGCAGGATGGTGGATGGACAACACTCAACTGGGGTAATGGCCACCATGGAGATTGCAAAGAGAGAATTCTTGAAGCATTTTAAGAATGCATACAAATCAGATTCAGGAAATTAAAAACCCTGTTTATAATAATATACATGTTTATCAAGCACTGTATTTTTTCTTTTTGAATCAACAACAATTGTTATGATTGTACATGATAAAATTTTGTACAAGTTAATCCTTGTAATCCATATCTAGCATACAGCAAGGTTGACACGTGGTTTTTTTGTTGTAAGGATGTGCATACAGTAGTAACTATGTAACACCAATCTGTTGTAACAAAAAGTAGCCTCTATGTTAAAATGTGCTTAAACTATCTTTAATATAAAAATAATAATATACAAATAATATATACAATATTAATATTATATAATATATAATATAATATAAATATAATACAATAAACAATATAAAATAAATATATAAATAAAACATGAATATAATAAATAATATATAAATAATATAACTATGCATATAATATAAAAAAGATAATAAATATTATATAATAATATAGTGATTATTTATTATTGTATATTATTTTTGAATTGTATATAATATAAATTATTAAATATGTTTTTGACTGATTAAGCAGGGAAAAGGGCCCTGACCCGAACATAAAGTACATCATGAAAAGAACAACAGGTGGTGAGAAATAGCAAAAATAGGAAGCCCACCCAACTTCCCAATCCCCAACCAAAATGCTTAACCAATCCCTTTTCGATCAAACATATCAATTCTATCATATGAATCAAGAAACCAAAAACTATCATCAGTAGCATCCTTCCCTATCCATCTTCAATACTTATAAACATCTATCATAATGTTCCTTCTTAAAATATACATAGGATTATAGAAATTTAAGTTCAGGAACCCACGGCCATAACCAGTAGCAATAGTCCTTTTAAACATAGTAGAAATAAACATAAAAAAACAAAAGAAACCAACACAACAAAGCAACCAGGCTATGCATCCTCGATTAGCTTCCAACCTTTGACCAGATCTTCAACAGTGCCATGCACAGTTGCCTTCAGCTCCATCTTACCAACTAAGTCCTCACCATCACCCGATGCTTTCTTCTTTTGCTGCTTTTTGATTTTTCCCATCCCAGAGACAGTAGCCATAACTGTTTTCTTCATCACAACATCAGCCACCATGCACACATTCTTAGCTGCTTCTTCAAGGGTCTAAATTTTGTGGACATTTCCTTTTGCTTGCATCCCTTTCTCTAGAGCCTTCAATCTTTCCTCTATTATTCCATTAATCAGATTTTCTAAAGCTTGGAGTTTGTTGTCCCTCGCCTTCTCAAGTATCTTTTGCTCCAGAATTTGCATCCTCTCCTCTAGTTGTTTAAATCTCCCATTCTCATCCTCCTCAACTTTAATTTCCTCTTTTCTAGTATTCTTGACCCCATCTTGATGTTCCATTACATTTGCTTCCTCCTCATCCCGAGCAATCTCATGCTGCGACTCCTCCCTTTCCTCATCACCCTTGTCTTCCTTGCTGTCAACCCCCGATTCCTCTTCTTTAGTCGAGTCTCCACCGAGATTGTCAAGAATTGTATTAAATATGTTAAATATTTAACACATGTTTATTATTTACTTATATATAGAATTTAAATTATATTTCTATTATTATTCTATATTAGTTTCTACATAATAAATTATTAAATATAAAACATAATATAATTAATATATATTATTTTTTATTTAAAATAATTTATTAAAAATAAATAAAAATAAAAGAAAAACCCATGCCCCCATTACTAGGAACTCTCAGCAAGAAAAAACCTCCTATATTATTAGGAAGATGGGAATTCTCGACGATCTTTAACAAGGCTCATACCAAATAAATGATAAACGGCGGGAAAAGTAAAATAATTGGAAAAAATAATGCACCGAGAAGCAGTGGCAAGTAAAAATGACAAGGAGCGTGAACATACCAAATATTTCCAATCATCTTGCATTATTTCTCATCAACTTTCAACCATTGATTTCACAAATGAGCTCGACACTCTTCAAATAGGAAACGCCTTCGACGTAATAAATAAAGTTAACAATATTATTAAATTGAACCATTTATAATTAATATAGATAGAAATAGATATAATACCCATAATATATTTATTAATAATTAAAAATATACAATTACATTAATTTTAGAAAAAAATCTTAAAAATTAAATAATTATAAATAAAGAATTTAAAATGCTTTGCAATGAAAGTAAAACTATGATTTATGTTTCTTTAAAAATAATTGTAACATAAAAAAGAATGTAAGAGTATGTAGAGATTTTATCTCCATATTATTTCTTATACTATGCATGTTCATGGGATTTCATGTATTTTCTCTCTACTAAATTTATGCATTAGCAATATAATTTTTTTTTTAGCAATAATTTCAAGTTGAACAATTTGCGATCAATCTAAATACAAAGTAGATATAATAACCATAATATATTTATTAATAATTTAAAATATATGATTACATTAATTTTAGAGGGAGAAAATTCTCAAATAATTGGATAATTAAAACAATACTAAAAGTAAACTATGATTTATACAATAAGCTATATATTTATCCTTTTCTTCATAGTAAAAATATAAATTAAAAAAAATGGGAGAATATGAGATTTAATTTCTAAAAAAAATTAGCTTTTTAAAGTAGCCATATTATCTCTTTGATTCATTAGAAAAGAATACAATTTAGATTTGATTTCTAAAAATATAAGGTTTTTTATTGATATTAGCTATTTTTCTATGGTCGAATCTTTCTCAATAGTCTTGCATCATTCTAACACATTTTGAATCATTGATAAGAGAAATCAGTGGATTGAGTTCATATAGGGAACGCCTTCGACATAATTATATTTTTAGGTACATATTTTATTAATATTTTAATTCTAATAAATTAAAAAATAGTTTTGCTTTTTTATTTAATCATTTATTAACCAATAAGTTTATTAATTGTTATTAATTTTTTTAAAATATTATGTTTATTAATATTTGGATTTTGATATGTCTTGACTTTCCATTTAGTTTATTTTATTTTAGTTTTTAATTTTGATTTAAGTTTGAAATTTATTTTTATTATTTATATCTTTTTATGAAATTACAAATAATAATTAAAAATTATTAAAATTAATTTAATTTATAATTATTTATCTTATTAAATCTTTAATTATTGTAGAATAATTCTATTTTGGATTTTTGTTATAATTTATATAATAAAATGAATTTCAAACTTAAAATATAAATTAAAATTTATAGAGTGAGAAAGAGAGAAAGTAACTTTTGATTAGTCATTTCTGCCAACAATCCAAGGATAACATGTCCCTAGAGAGTTATGCTCAAGGTGGCATGCCATTTGATTAAGGATATGATAATTCACCTTTAAAACCTCTTCAGTGGTACCCATTACACACTTAGGAGGAAAATAGATAGAGAGAGAAAGAGAAAAAATAAAGAGAGAAATAGAGAAGTGGAGAGGGAGACAAAGAGATACTGAGAGAAAAAAACAGAGATAAGATACAAAAATAGAGGTATAGATATAAAGGAATAAATATGAAGAGACAAATAGATGGAGATAGGAAGAGAGGTAAAGAAAGAAAGGAAAAGAGAAAGGAGGAGAGACATAGATAGATATAGTCACATAAAGAGAGAGATAGAGAGATGGAGAGATAAAGAGAAATGGGAGACAAAGATATATACAGAGGTTGAGAGATCAAAAGATAAAGAGGGAAAGGGGGAGAGAGGGGAATATAAATAGAGATAAAAAAAATGTAATGGGAGAAAGATAGGGAGAGGGAAATAGACAGATAGAAGAAATGAGAGAAAGATAGATAGAGGGAGAGAGAAGGGAAGACAAATATAGAGATAAATAGGGGAGAGAGGAAGAGAGAGATTAAGAGATAATAAAAAATATAAAGATCTAGAGGGAGACATAGATATAAAGAAATATCTCTCTTTCTCTTCCCATATCTCTCTATATATCTCCTCATATGTACCTCTCCCTACCTCTCTCTCTATATATCTCCCCCTCTACCTCTCTCTATATAACTTCCCATCTCTATCTTTCTATCCCTCCATCTCTCCCTCTCTTTGTATCCCCCTCTTTCTATCTTTATTTCTCCCTCTCCCTCTCTCTCCATTTCAATCTCCATCTCCATCTCTATCTTCCTCTCTATCTCTTTCCCAATATCTCATTACCTCTCCTTACATCTCTTTTCTCTCTACCATCTATCTTTTCCACTATATATATATCTCTCTATCTATCCTTCTTTTTATCCATATCTCTCCCTCTCTCCCTATCACTCTCTCTTTCTATATCCCTCAACTTCTTTATCCTCTCTCTATTTCTCTCCCTCTCTCCTTCTCTATCTATTTATATATATCTCTCCCTCTTTATATCTATCTCAATATATCTCTCACTCAGACACAAACTCCTTATTTATCCTTCCCTATCTCTATCTCTATATCTCTTTCACTATCTCTCTCTCACACTCATTGTTTCTCCCTCCCTATCTCTATCTTTATCTCCATCTCTCTATCCCCCCTCTCTCCCTCTTCTCTATTAATTGTCTATCACCTCATTTATCTCTCACTCTTTCCCACTCTATTTCTATCTTCCCATATCTTCATCTCCCTTTCTATTTATCTCTCTATCTCTCTATCTCTCTATCTCTTACTCCATCTTTCCCTCCATCTCACCTACTCTCTTTATATATATCCCTCTCTCTACCTCTCTATATATCACTTCCCATATCTTTATATTTCTCTCCCCATCTCCCCCTATTTCATTGTCTCCCTCTTTCTATCTATCTCCCCCTCTCCCTCTTCCTCACTCCTTCCATATCTCCCTTTATATATTTATGTCTCTCTATCTTTGTCTCACCCTCTCTATCTTTCCCAAGTTATATTTATCTCTCTATCTCTCCTTTATATCCCTATCTCTCTCCCTTTCCCTATCACTTCCTCTTTCTATATCTCTCTACTTCTCTCTCCTATCTCTATTTCTCTCCCTCCATTTGCTTCCCTCTCTATCTATTTATACATATATATTTCCCTCTCTATCTCTCTCCACGTCTCTCTCTTACTCATACACACACACATGTACCTTGTTTCTCCCTCCCTATCTCCCTACCTATCTCTATCTCTATCTCTCCACATTCAAATTCTTATGTATCTCCCTCTATCTCTATCTAATTAAATCTATCCATCTCTCTACCCCCATATCTTTCTCTCTCTCTACCCCTCTCTATATATCACTTCCTATATTTATCTTTATATTTCTATCTATCCCTCTTATTCTCTCCCTCTTTCCCCCACTCTATATATTTATCTCTTTCATCTCTATCTATCCCTTTGTCCTCTCTCTTTATCTCTCCTTATCTCTATATGCCTCTCCCCCATCTCTCTCTCTCTCTCTCTCTCTCTCTCTCTCTCTCTCTCTCTCTCTCTCTCTCTCTCTCTCTCTCTCTCTCTCTCTCTCTCTCTTCCCCCCTCCCCCCTTTATCTCTCCCTCTATCTATCTCCATATCTCTCTCTCTCTCCGTCTCTCCCTATTGTAAACATTACATGATCCTATTGGTAATGGAGACTTATTATCTTCTTGATTCAGAGGTTTTGTTTTAGTTGTGTTTGGATCCCTGTAAGCGGATGCATAGTTGATTTGAAGCTATCACTTCTCCATTGGGACCTTTGTTGCACAAACAACATCATTTTATAAATGGCCTACCGATTGACCTCATATATACTACACAAATATATGTTAAAAGTAGACCAAAAAACTCCCTAATTGACCTTCCACACTTCTTCGATGTACCCATTGCACACCAAGGTGTGATTACTAGTATATAACAATTAATCATTTAGTAAATAAATAATCAAATCACCACAATATTTTAAAATAGATTTCATTCTAAAATCAAACTGAATTCCAATTTCTAATAGATTTCATTCTAAAATTAAACAAAATTCTAACTTCAAAAGTTCATAATATATTTATTATCTAGTTAAATAATTAATTAAATTTTAGTGATTATCTAATATAAAATGAATTGAATAAAATTACAATTTTATTTTAAAATAATTCAACAATTATCAGTTTCAGAATCAATTAAAGACAAAAATTTAGATATAAAAGCAACCTTTCTATTCTATTTTCTCTTCTTTTTTTGCATGCAAACCATTTCATATTCTAAAATTAAATTAAATTTTGATTTCAAAAAGATCATAAATTATTTTAAGTACAAAAGCTTTTGATTTATATATTTTTAATAATTTGGTAAGGGAAATAAATCTCTACTTGTAGATTTTTTAGTTCAGCTGAATTGTATTGGCCTTTAATGATTAATCATATAAAGAATAATTAATCAAATAATCATTTAAAAAAAAAAGATTTAATTATGATGAGACAAAATCTTTATGTAGTGTAGACATATTTAATGCCCATTGCAATGACAAAATGCATTGGAATGAAGAAAGGATGATCTCTTAAAAAAACTTAAAAGAAAAACAACACCCATTTTTCTCTAAATATTTTTCAAAATCGAGAACATAGAAATAATCTCAAATATATAATCAAAAGCCATTGGTTGAACCAAAAGGAAAACTCACATGAGAAAAATAACCAACGGGTTTTCACAAAAAAAAGGTTTTGATGTATTCCCTAGCAACGGTTTCAACATGATAAACTTTGGGGAACCCCATGAAAACAAGGTAACCTAATCTTGCACGAAAGTGAGATTAACCTCAACATACCCTACAAATGCCATCTGCAAACCAAAAAAGGGGGAATTAAAGGGAAAGGGGGAATGGGATGATACAACTCATCCTAATGGTTGAGACAAGCCTTAACCCAACCACAATTTATACAACACCCATGAAAATTCAATCGAAGGCCAACATATATACATGGATTTCAAATAAAAAACTATTAAATGTGCTAAAAAATCCTTAATAATATATCCAACTAACCTCTCAATCAACACTATTAAAAATTTAGAGATGATGAAACCCCAAGGAAATACCTAAAAATACACTTGAATCCGAAGATGAAAGCTCAAAGGGACTTCAACTCACAGTAGCAAGGGTAATCTAGTCGCCAAGAACACCACAACACGCCAAGAGTTTTAGACAATATTCAAATAACACAAAAAATTTATACCAAAATCCTATAAACCCTCACCACCAAATGCCATAAATGTGTTGTGAAAGACAAGGTGCCGATCACTTGCTTGCATTGTGGAGAAACGACGTCTCCACAACCTTGTGAAGAAATCACCCCAGTACAACCTTGCAAAAAAACAAGAGTCATGTGACGTTGGCTATGTTAGGGTTTGATTCACACAAAAAATAACCTATGAAAAATAGGGATCATCGTTTTTCTTGGCCTTGCATGCTAGGCACTCCTCTCTAGGCATTAAAAAGATTAAAGATGGCGTACAGGTCCTTTCGGAGCTGCCTGACATCCTGCAGGCTTTTGTGCATCATTACGAGCAAGTTTTCACTGCCCAAGACCCCACGCTTGAGCACCAACAGGCCCTCCAAGATTGCCTTGATGTCGTGCCACATAGGCTGTCTGTAGCCCAGAAGAAATTTTGTGACCAGTTGCTTACGCTTGATGATCTGAAAGAGGCATTACATTCCATGGCAGATGATAAAGCCCCTGGGCTTGATGGCTTTCCCTGTAAATTTTACAAAGCTCTCTGGGATTGTGTGGGTCCCGACTTGTTTCAGGTCTATTTAGAGGCTTTCCATTCTAATTCTTTAGGAGAGCTAATAAATAAAGGGAATATTAAGTTCATACCTAAAGCCGGTGATCCTAAGGATATTTGTAATTGGCGGCCTATTACGCTCCTTAATGTTTCTTATAAAATCATTGCTAAAGCTCTTGCTTTAAAAATCCGCCATCTTCTGCCTCTCATTGTGCGTCCGGAACAGACTGGGTTCATCAAATCTAGGTATATTCTGGATAATATCATCGCCGTCTGGGAAGGCATGGAGTGGGCCCGACACTACAACCAGAAATCTTTATTCATCAAGATTGACTTTTCCAAAGCCTATGATCGCATTAAATGGCCTTTCATTCTTGCCATGCTGCAAGCTCTGGGTTTTGGGCCCAATTTTATTTAGTTTGTTTGAATGCTCTTTGTGGATGCCTCGGCCTGCATCACCATCAATGGTCGACAGTCCTTTGCCTTTGGCCTCTTCCGTTCCATTCGACAGGTTTTCCCTTTGGCTCCCTCGCTGTATGTGCTTGCCGTTGAAGGGTTTGGTTATTTGTTGGCTAATGCGTCCTCTTTGCAGCGCATCAAAGGCATTTTGTTGCTGAATTCCCAGTTGCAATTGCTCAATGGGCACTTTGCGGATGACTCCTTTCTCACTGTCCTGGAGGAAGAGGAGACCATTCACGAGGTGCTCTAGTGCCTTAATGTGTTTTGTCTTGCGTCTGGCTCCGCAATTCAGTGGCACAAGATGCTTTGCTATCAGCAGTCTGTCCTGCCTTGCCCTGCTTGGCTGCAACCTTTTGGCTGGAAGTGGATCAGGCCAGGCAAAATTTTCTAATTTTTGGGCATTCCTTTTGCTTTCCAAGCTTCTCCGACGGAGCTTTGGCAGGCTATGCTTGCTCGGGTAGAGAAAAAGCTGACTTACTGGATCACCAAACCTCTTTCTCTGGCAGGGAAATTCCAGATTTGTTCTAAAGTTTTGGCTGCTACCCATGTTTATTATTCTTCTTGCTGGGCGCCTTCTAAAGCTGCTTATAGCAAGCTTGAGAAATTGCTTCGTAATTTTCTTTCGGCCTCCTCTAATACTCATCATGGCTTCCATCGTGTCGCCTGGGATTTCTGTTGTCTCCCCAGGGACTCTAGAGGCTTGGGTTTGCTCTCTACCCAGAGGCAGGGAATTGCTCTATGTGTCAAATGGGTGATTCGTGCCCTCACGGGTGACAAGGCTTGGAAAATTCTCCTTCGCCACTGCATTCAGTCTGGTTTCCCTGCCAACAGACTTGCCTGGAAAGGAATTGGCCTCCAAACCCTTCTGGTAATGAAAGAGTCGGTTCAGATAATTGGTACGTTTGTTGCCAAAAGCATTTGGCATGCCTGGGAATCTGTCAAACCCTGGCTCCGGTGGTCTGGCTTCGGCTTTCGGGACGGGCTCTCCCTGAACCAACACAATGTGTGGTGGTCGTCCCTTTTTGCCAGAAATGATCAGTCCTTGGCTAAAGTGCCTTGGCTTAAAGCTCTCAGATTTGATAAGAAGGGTATCCAAACCCTCCATCAACTTTTTCTCAGACCTGCCATGCGCATCATGCATTGGGATGAGTTTCGTGCCTTGTATAGTTTTCATAACCAGGACCAAGCTACTTTTGAGGGTCTGGTGAGTGCTATCCCATATGAGATGCTTCACAAAATTGGTATTCGTGGGCCCAAACCATGGTGGAAAGATTGGAAATGGTACCCAGATACTCCTTTGATAAATTACAAGCCTCGGCTTGGCTACAGGTGGCTTTCACCTCACTTTCCCATGCTCTAGAGTCTGAATCAGAGGTGGTTACTCCAATCTCCGGCTCCTGTCTGGCGTAAAAGATTTGCCAACAATTGGTCTGCAGGTGTTGAGCTGAAGCTCGCCCATTTTACCTGGTGTATTCTTTTCTAGGGCTTGCCGGTGGGCTCTCGGCTTGTTCATTTGGGGGTTCCAGACCCTCGGTGCCCGTTCTATGGCAGTCTGAGACTTTTAAGCATCTCTTTTGGTTTTGCCCTCGGCCCAATAGTATTGGACCTGGATACATGATTTTTTTCGGCCATTTCGGCCAGAGCCGTTCTCTTGGCACATGATTTTGCTGGGGGATTCGCCCATATTCCCAGCAAAGTATACCCAACTTTGGCACACTTTCAGGGTGGAAATCCTTTTTACTATTTGGAAGGATAGAAATGCCTGCATATTTGCTCATTCTCAAATGGATTGTCAGATTTCTATATATTCTAAAGCTGTTATTTGCTCTAATGTATTATTTCAGATACAGGTGCAAGCCAACAAAGTGGTGTTAGAAGTTGCTCACCTCCAGGTTCTCCTGGACCATTGGGGCAATGCCTTGTGCACAGTGGCCTCGGTCCCTGACTCGCCCTCCTCCTCTCGCCACCGGTTGCCCTCTCGGGGCCAGCAGCGGAGTGGTTCCGCTAGCCCCCGCTCTCAACCTCTGCCTCGGCAGGACTCTCGCCCCCCTCGGCGTGCTCGCTCTCCTCCACCGCGGGCTGGCCAGGGGTGGTTCTTTGGTGGGCTGTCGGGGAGTGGTGGCGGTTGGGCCTTTGATGATGCTCCTGCTCCTGGTACTGCCTCTGGTTCTAGTTGGCCAGATATGAGTAAAGTCTTTCCGCGGCTGGCCCTTGCAATCTTGCCTCGCTGCGAGGAAGAAGTTAAAGAAAAAGATGACAATGATGGTTGGGCTCCTCCTTACGTCAATCCTGACCCCGCTGATGTATGGGGGAAGAAGGATGACAAAGACCCTCCTGGCTCTGCTGGCACTGCCTTAACCGCTTGATGGTTGTTCTTTAATATTTGTTATTTTGGACTTTTGGGCTTGGCCCATGATTTTTTGATTTTCTGGGCTCTGCCCATGTGACCTTCGGGGTGTGCTTTCTTACCACCCAAACTTTTTTTTGTGGATATGTATTTAATCTCTTTATTAATATAGATTAGAAACTTATTCATCAAAAAAAAAAATAGGGATCATCTGGACAACTCTCAAATCTCCACACTCCCATCAAGAGTTAAATTTTTAATGCGACCAGGACTTAAAACTAAACAAGCACCTACATAAAAGGAAAATCTAATCTAAAGCACACTAACCTAAGACACCAAAAAGTGATAAGACCTAACAAAAGGAGGGGTTCTTGTTTTAATAAGGATTGTGTGCAAAGCACACCAATTTGAATAGAAGGTAGTTGGAAACGAGTGGCTAGGAGTTGTTTGATTGATTTGATGCCTAGGATTTAGGATTGACTCCATTTAGGATTTATGACATATTTATTTTTTATTTTCAATTATGGATGGGACATGATTGTCTTATTTGTAGGGTTTCAATTAGGATTTGGAGCTTTAGGCTAATTAATCAAATAATAAGATTATTTAATTAATTAGTCAAAAGGGATGTAGGAAATTAGTTTAATTTTTTTTTTTAGACTGTAGGAATCAGTTGGGTATCTGTCCCCCTATAAATTGCAGTGCGCCTGGTAAAAAAATTTCACGTGATCGGTGGCGTTGGTGCAACACACCCTTTGGTACCATGGGTTTGGGGGGCGACTAGACCTCATGACCTTTTGCCTACAATAGGATGCTTTAGCCAATCGAGCTAGCCCCCTCGTCCCTATTTCATAATATATTTTTTTTTATACTACAAGAATCAATTGGGTATCCGTCCCCCTATAAACTGCAATGCACCTGGTAAATATTTTTCACGTGACCGGTGGTGCTAGTGTGACACACCCTTCGGTACCACAGGTTTGGGGGAGACTAGACCTCGTGGCCTCTTTCCTACAACAAGATGCTTTAGCCAATCAAGCTAGGCCCCCCACCCCATAAATTAGTTTAATTAATTAAATATGATTGATTTAATTAATTTGGTGATGGAGGGTATGTTGGAGGCTAAACCCTAATTAATTACATAAGTATATTTTTCTAATCAATTAGTACCGAGATGATGAGTGTGGTTAGGATGGGATTGGGATGGTGGCAAAAGTGGAAAAAGTGGTGATATTAGATGTGTCATTAGGATGTGGTTAATTTTAGGTGTCTACACTACCAACATAAGGCATTAATTTCTACTTTGATGGTTCTGAACCCTACATGTGGTCCAAGTGGGAATAATGTTGGATGCCATTTCATAAAGGAAATTATAATGAAGTGTTAGTTGAAGTATGTAAAGTGTATAGATGGCTAATGTGTACGCCTTGCAAGTCTTAAGTCTAGCTGAATTATTTAATATTTGTATGATAATATAAGTAATATGCTCATAAGTGAAAGGGTACCCCACTTGGATTGAATGTTGATTGCTAACATTATTTGCCATGTTTCATCAGTCTCATGACAATTGTAAGAAGTCATTGAACAAGGGTTATTAGGGGGACTATGACTAAGATTTTTGATTAGTTGTTTATAATTTCTTGTAAGAAGTGTGCAAGAGATATTGTTGCACCCACATGGAGTAGTTGGAAGTTACATTTGACCTCCTTGGTAATAAGAGTCAATTGGTCAATTAGGGAGTTACTTATTAAACTGCGGGGAGTTACTCTTGGAGGAGGGTGCATGGTGTCATGTCCCCTTTTCAAAATTAAATTATTTGCGAGATCTATGATATATATCTTATTTCTTGCTCACCAAGGGATAAATTTAGGTCCAAATAATTTCATAATAATATTTTAAATTGTCGTAGTAACTTTCTTTTCCCTAGGTAACGAACCTTTTTGTTAAAGGATGGAATGACAAAGTGCTTAAGCTTTATGGGACTGAGTTTGAGGTTAATGAAGAATTCATTGTTGGTATTACTGGCTTGGCTATGGATGACATGAAAGTCTTTAGGGACAAAAAGGAGGCGCAGACTGCAATTTTTTTTTTTTCAAAGATAATGAAGAGAAAGATTTAAAGATTGATAAGAGCGGCAGATATCGATGAAGTTCCCTTAAGGCTTTATGGGGAGATGTAGTAGAGGAATTAATGCGCTACATTACCTTGGAAGGCCATTTTTTGGTGGTGAATGCATGTCATTTTATTATGCTTAACCACTTTCGACATAAGAAGAGGGTTTCTTTCCCTTTTTATCTTCTTATGTCTTTTGACTCGGGTATCAAGAATCACAAGAAGAACTAGAAAATTCCCATATTGCATGTTGGGTTAATTCTCCTTATCTCTGATTATGTGAAGACTTTTGAGGTTCCCAAACCTATGGTTACCCCGAAGGGTAAACAACCCAAACCTACTGAAGGGTATGATACGACCTCTGAAGATGAACCAGTCAACAAAAAGGTCAAGAAAAGGAAATTGATTTTGGAAAAAGAGGATGAATCAGAGGAGGATGTGGAATTCGTTCCTGATTCTCTCGCTTCTCTGGTAGGGGGTCCAAATTTCCCTCCCATGGGAAAGAAGAAAAAAGGGGAAGCTTGTGCTAGTGGAGGTTATTTAACTTGTAGTGAAGAAGTTGTTGTTGTGCCGAGTAGGGGTCCAAAGGTGAAGAATGACCTTTATGGGGAGGCTTCCTTGCCGCCCCTAGCTGCCAAGAAGAAGGATTTGGGGGAAGTGAGTGGGAAGAAAAGGGTTTTGATGTCTGTGAGCCAAATTCTGGCGTAGGGCCATCCTCTCACAATTGCGGGTGGCCTCTTTGTTGATGATTCCCCGAGTGTCAAGCCGGTTATGTAGATGAAAGATAAGTATGGGGATGTTGTTGTTGCTTTGGAGACCCAGGGTGTGGACTTGGAGAGGATTATGAAGAGAAAGGTGGTGGCAGAGGAAATTGCGAGCTCCATCGGCAAGCTTAAGTCTCCGGTTGCTATGGAAAAAGGTAAGGACTCCCCTGCTATTAAGGATAGGATTAGCTCCTTTGAGGAGGAGGATGCCCTAGGAAAAGGGGTTTTTAATATTGATAGAGATGATTTGTCTGATGTGCTTGGTACTGCACATGAGGGGTCCATTGTTTTGTTTAAGCTTTTTAAATGGTTTTTCCATGAACTCAATAAAATGAATGTCAGAGTTAGGGGAATGGTTAATAAGGTTGAGGGGTCCTCTGTTCAGAATCAGATAGATGAGTTGTTTGACTCCTTAAATACTGTGGTAGACACTGTCGTGGAGGAAACCCTCCAAATGAAGCAAAATATGGAAGGAAGAATCCTCATTCTTGAGGATCAAATGGGGAAAATTTAGGATTCTATGATGAGAGGAGGGGAGGGTCATAAAATTGCTGAAAAATATGAGTCTACTACTATTACTTCTCCTGTGGTTAGTGCTAAGAAGCGAAAACATAGTGCCCATGATGTTGAGGTTGTTGCTGCTGGTAAGCAGATGGGGGAGGATGTTGCTGCTGGGAAGGGTGGTGAGAAAGGTATTGTTTTAATTTCAGAGGTAAATACAGATGGTCCTGGAACTAGGACTGGGAACAAAACTGAAGCTCAGGGTGGGGCATATGGGAAGGATAGTTCTGATGTTTTTGAAGATGCACAAAAAACTGTAGATTGCGACGTAGAGGTGGCAGACATTATGAAAAGCATGTAGTGTTGTTGGTTGGTCCTCCTTTTTGACTATTTTTTTGTTGATGGGTCACTGCTGTTGGGTTGTTTTTTGGCTTAATGTTGTTATATTTTATTTTAGCTGCTTTCTATTGTAAAGGGTTCTGGGCCCCTTCAAAACCCATTTTTTACCTCTAATCAAAAATTTCTTTTATAACATTGTAAAAATGACAACTTATGCATTATTATTTTATTTAAGTTGACCTAATGAAATATTTTATTTAAGCATTTTTGAACACCTTTGGAAGAAATATTAGGCAAGAAAAAGAAAATCAAAATTGAAAAAGTGTTCATATGAAAGAAGAGTTTGGGACCAAAAAATCTAATTTTGTTATTGTTGTCAAACCTTATTTCAAACCTTGAACATTTTGTTCATCTCTACACTTGAGGATGAAAACTAGTTCTAGTTCGATGATTGAAGATTTGTGAGCCTATGAATTTCATGTTTATTATCAATTTTGGATGATTATAAAATATTATAGTTTTACATGATATTGGTGACAAATATATTCATATTACATTGGTTGCACCACATTATGCTGTTACATTTTCATGTTAATATTGGTTGCACCAATAAATATTGTGTCATTCTAATTGAGGGAGACCATATTGTTTTTGGTTGATTATATAAATTGCTAATGGGATATGCACATCTTTACAAGACTTTTTTGTTGTATTAGAATGTTATACATTTTAGAGAATTAAAATTAATTAATTTTAGTGGCATTAAAATTGATTCTCACATTACTATATCAATTTTGTTATGTTCTTGGCTATTGTACACTTTGAAAAAGGAGCCATGAGCTTTTATTTAGCAAATAATATATGTTGGGTAGCTATACAAAGACAAGGAGGGAGGTGCATATTTTTTTTAAAGATTTTGGATTGTTGTACCACATGAAGAAGGGATCTCATCATAATTATGTTTTAGGTCTTCATTTAATTGTTGTCATACTATTCTTCTTGGGTGGTTGTATGACCAAACTAAAGAGTGAGCTTATATCAATAATCTTGATTTTGTCAATATTTTGTATTGTAAAGATTCACAAAAAAATTAATTGTTAAAAATATTAGAGAGGGTCATTACACATGGCTTGGAATTCTAACCATTTGGTTAAAGTATTGGATTGTGGTTTTGATTCGATGGTTTCTTGGGTCTCCTTGACCCATATATTGAAGACTAGGGATGGTAATTGGATGTTTAGTTTATGCAGGGTTATGCTACTAGATTTTCTCTAGGTTTAGAGCGTAGATCTCATGTGGACACAAAGGCTCTATTATTGTATATAAACTTCCTATTAAATAATATGTTATGTGTGTATTTTAGAGGTTTATATTTTTTCTTTGTAAGATTCTTCCAGGGTATATTCTATGCATCGTGTGTTATATTCGTTTAGTTTTTATTTTCATTCTTCTAACTTTTGTTTATGTCATCATTCTAGCAAAATTACTATAGATCTAGCATACTTGTAGTGATCCCCTTATTATAAGGAATCTACCATACTTTCCTTACACTATTATACGTTATAGTACATGTCAGATGTTATAATCATAGTTATATAATTTTTTGGTTGCTAAATAACCAGTGGTTGGTTTCTATTTATTCTTTTGGAGGTTTTTTTATTTTAATGCTCTTTCTTTCAATTCTTCAGATTGCCTTATGTGTATATTTAATTGGTTAATGGAGCTTTAGGTTTGTGTGAAGGGTCTAATCACATCATATGCACATGTTGTTGATTATCTTTATTGTAGATTATATTGTGAAAACCACAATTCTTTTTCACACATGCAGTCATCTATTAAATATAATAGCCATGACTTTTGTAGGGTGCTTAAGTTGAATTCTACTCACAAAGAGTGCTTCCATAAATAATCTTAATTGACAAGATATGCAATAGCAAGGTAGCTATTATTTGAATGAGCATATAAGAGATACAAAGAGGGTGATGGGGGAATTTGACAATTGTTGTACTAAATAAGTTTGTAATCTCTACCTAAAGTAGTTGAATGTTACTAATATCACAAAGTTGTGATAAAATGGAGTTTGCTTTGGTGTAATGATATTTTTTTGTGTTAACGAGAGGGATATCCCCGCCGCCCAACAACCTAGCAGCCCTTATCTTGGGTATTTGGGGCGAGCGGGGGTGAGACTAGTCCCCTATGGGGGGACCCAACAACCGACAAGCCAGTCCCAAGCGGATAAACGTAGGAGCGGAGTTGAACCCGAAACCAATAGAAAGCAAAGCTATTGTCCAAGCCAACTACCTACCTGTATTGTCACTTATGATACCATGGTTGTCTACCTTAATAATATAGGGGTATGGGGGTCGGGCTCATGAATCATGTGGCGAAGGCCGGAAGTTGTATTTCCCGTCTGGACGTCACCGTTAATTTTCTGCGCCTATCTAAAATCTGTTTCTTAATTTTGAAAATAAAAATACAGCTTCAAACGGTATATTTTGGTCACAGGACCAGTAGTACGATTGCTATTATTTAAAGGTGATAAGAAAATGTAATAATAATTAATTAAACGCTCTTGACGGCGGATGTGAATATAAGGACAATGATGTTGACACGAGGGAAATGAAGGGTAATTACAAGAAGAGAAAGAGAAATTGTAAAAAGACGGAGGTGGTGAAAGGCGAAGGAAGAGACTGTAATGGCGCTTTCTTTTTTAGTTAGTCAGAGCTGAGCATATGTGGTAAGATAGAGCCTCTTCTCCTTTCTTTCTTCAGTTTAGCTTCTGTCAATGTTATGTTAATTATGCCATTCACCTATTTTTTCTGGTGATTTTAGTGGTACAATACATTGTTAAGGGCGGGTTGCTAAATTGCTTCTGGCAAGAAAATCTTGCGCCCACTGTCGTTAGTTTAGTGATTTTTATTGTGTTTTGGAAGGCGAAATCTCTGCTTCTTGCAAACCCAGAAAAAAGAATGGAGCAACGTGTTTTTCTTGGAAATATAGAGCTGCATTTATGGCATGAGTGTTTTTCTTTATTTTCTCGGGTTCATATACAGCGTTCAAGAGAGCAATAAATGTTTGAAAGGCTGGAAGAGTTCTTTTCCTCATTAACATTTACTGAGTTTTTCTACTTAGTTAAGCAACACTGTTCTCAATTTTAGTATCTTTCGTTGGTTTGAGACGGCTGAGACATTTGTGAAAGTTTTTCATTTGTTCATAAGCCTTGCATAACTTAGAATTCCATGCGCTAATAGAGGAAGCAAGCTTCTTGTCCTGTGCATGAGATGTAAGACTAGAACCTAGGACCACCTTGTGTGGTTCACAGAGTGGCTTGCTTTTCTGAAAATGAAGAGGTTTTTAAGTATCCTTTCCTCATAATTAGAGAATGGGTTGGGATATTTCTTGTCTTTGCATGTAGGTCGATTTGCAAGGTCCAGTTTATAGGGTAGCTTGTCACGAGGTAGAAACCTAGTAGCACAAAACTCAACAGTATGTAAAATGAATGAAAATAAATTCCTCAGGTTTCCACATTATGAATGATATGCAAGGTGAATTGAAAGAGAATTTAAGGAAACCCTATAGGTTTCTCCAAAGCAGGAGTCTCCTATGGTGCCCAGCTTGGCTGTGACCTAAAAACAACCTTTAGCTTTATCTTTTTGGCTTTTGCTAGTGAAAGTGTTGTTTCTTTGTTAAATTTGAAGGTCTAAGGCATTTGTGTTTACCTTTGGTGAAGACTGCTGCTTGCTTGTGAAGAGTGCTACTTGGTTATGATTTTATGCGACTTAACAATTCAGTGTGGTTGCAGTCCGGGTTTCTTGTATTCTGTTCAATACTACGTATTTGATTTGGCAGGGGTAGGATAATCTTCGCAGGATCTCAACTTGTGCCCGGCCCCTTGTCCAGTGAGTTGGATGCGGTGCTTTGCCCAACTTCAACACTTTACCATGTCTTCTGAGGCTTTGAACCCTGGGCTCCACCATGAAATAGGTTAATAACTGATGCATTACCCGCAAAGAATATACCTTTATTTATTTATGTACAATTCTTTGTTCGACCATTCTTAATTGTACATGTTCCTTTCAAAATAATTAGGATTTCCGTTTCTGCCTATGTGAATTTCTTTAGGATATTTTTTAGTAATTTTTTAATTTTTTCTTCACGATGACTAATATATTGTAATAATATTTTTCTGCAATAACAGCAGTTTTCTTAGCTACTTTTAGAGAACTATTTTCAGTTTATAGAATCATGTTAGTACATCATTAGAATTTTATCTAAATAGAAAAAGTCTTTCTGAATGCTTATAATTTGTGGAAAGTTATGTTATTTTCTATGCCAAATTGCTGAATTAAGATTTGTCTTCCTTTTCTTTGATCCTGTAATTATTATTAATTCGTTAGCATCATTTTTTAGTAATTATTGGAAACCTATTTGCACTTAACTCAATATTATATGATAGAATTCTATTAATGGAAAAGAACATAATATTATGAATGTAGGCAACTCTTTTGTTCGTTTATGATATCTTATTTATTATATTAGAACAGCTTTCTTTGACAAGAACTACTCGTAAAGCACTGATTTATCTTTAGTTTACAAGTTATCTTTCAACCCTAATTGCTTCACTACACCAAATGCTGAATTTGTAAATAGCTTTAATTTTCTTTTGCTGGATGGGCCAAAGCATATATTGCTTGAGAGATCTATTGGTTACTTGGATGTGCTACTGTCCAAACACCAACGGCAGGCAATGGTTTGAGTTATTTTGATTGATTATCCTTTATTTCTTAACATTAGGGAAGGTGCTATAAGTATTTCAAAGCTCAAATAATTACGAATCCCTTATTGCCATAGCTACATGATGATCATTTAGTCCATATGGGAAATATCTCAATGCAGCTTCACACTCTTCATTGTGACATCAAAACATTATGACTATCCTTAGCAGCTCAAATCATCCTTTGCCAAATTAATATAATCAAAATCAATGCGCGTGAAAAAGAATAGAATGCTCTTGCATTAGCTAAAATGTTATTCATTGCTAAAGCTAGCTGCATGCTGGTAGAATACCTTATGTTGAGCCCAAATCTCTATATGGAAGAAGAAAACATGAACTAAGATATATTATGCCAAATGCCCATAAGAACAAACTAAAAAAGTAAGGTCACTTTATTATTTTTTCAGAAAATTAACCTTAACTTTAATAGAAAATTCCACAGAAGACCTGAGTACGATAACCTGCAAACAAATACAGCTAAAAATATGAACAACAAACACTCAAAAGTCTACCTTTGATTAAACTAAAGTGAACTACACTGCACTCAAAACTGCTCTCTCTATCATTTATGCTCTTCTCTCAGTTATGCACCTTACGCCTCTTCTATAGAAAAGATAAGTTTCTAGGCTTTACAAATACGAACACCCATCTCAGAGGAGTACCAAGTTTAGGAAAAGAAGCTTTATCCTAAAAAATACAGCATGAGGAGAATAAAGAAAATGACAAAAAGCGCGTTGTTCTAGAAATAAGAACAGTAGTTAATCTTTAGAACCCCTTTAAATACAAGAGAAGTATTTTCATGCTAAATAGAAGACTTGCGCTAAGCTAAGAACAGGACCAAAAAATACAAAAGCTGCTATTTCTGTGCCCCTGCTGAAGGAAAAAAGCAGCCAAGTAACATGTTCAGAAGACTAAGACTCCCTCTATAATGTTTCCTTTTTTATTAGATCGTGAGTTCTGATTTTGTCAGCAGTTAAAGAGGTGAGTCTTGACCGAGTCATTGTTGGCAGTTAGAAAGGTCCTAGTCTTTCAGTTAGAGCAAGGTGACCGAGTCTTCCTGTTGAGGCAGCTTGGTCTGCCAGTTAGGTAGTGGTTAATTTAAAATAAGGACGCTGCATTTGTAGTGATCTCATAACTGTACCTACCAGGCCTGGAATTTGATGGCCACCCCTACCTGTAATATAAAATTTTGTGATGGTTTGATCATAAATGCCTTTCATTTGATGTTTTATGAAAAATATAAATTGTCAAAAAAATTAATTTATAATTTTTTTATAGAAAATCTTCTATATTAAAACATTTTTAGTGATTTTTATTAATCATACATATTAAATATGAAAAAAATATCATTTTATATTTGCATACAGAGTATAGGACATAAACCATACACATGGACTGAATATTGTGGTATCATGGAAGGCAAGAATAACAAATTATGCACATAATGGATTATTAAAAAAGGTTTTAGAAATTTCCATGCAACTGCAAATGACAAGAGTAAAGCCATAAAACAATGTTAGGAATTCACTATCACACAAGGAAAAACGTGCTGTAAGACACCCCGTCTAATGAAATCAATCACTTTTCCTTTGCTATTATTCTTGCTGTAATTTACAAGCATGCAACATCTAAAACAGGTTATAGCGAATCATGAACATAAAATAATAAATGGATAAATGAAAATTTATGTTATTCTCAGGCTATCTTACTTGCATATGCAGAAGTGGATACTCAGGCAAGGGCTTGCAAACCATTTGATAGATTGACTCAAGTAAGAAGTGAATAAACAAGAAAAAATAGGAAAGGCACAAACTTGTTCAGCACAATAAACAAAGAATATAGTCCAAAGATACATTCCAAGGAGAGGGACAATAGAGACAATGCAAATAGTGTGCAAAGTTCATGGAGTAACAGGAAAATAACAACCCTAAGATGAGAATTTTGATTCTACAATGTGGAGATTTTGACAAAAGATATGGACAACAAGTTGAGAATTGGTATTCGAGAGGCAATGAATCATCGATGTTTCTCCAAAGTTAAATCTACAAGCGGAAGACTCACCAATCACCCATAAATGTTGCAACTTGTATCTTGAAAAAAAATGAAAATTCTTGTTATGTTATTAGTCATATATGGATATCCTATATATATATATAATGTAAAATTAGAAAACACTGATAATTAGTAATAAATCTAAAAATCTTAAATTTACTCTTACAATTAATAAAAAGTTTCTAAATTCATATTAAAAATAAATCTTGTTTTAAATATTCTAAAAGTTAAAAAACAATTATATTCTATTTTGAAAAGATTTTGAATTAATATATATTTTTATAATAAATATTATAAATCATATATATTAATATAAAGCAATGATAGCTATTAGTAAAAATGTCAAAATCTTAAATTTATTGTTAAAAATAAATTTTAAAAATTAGAAAGAATTATATTCCATCTTTGAAAAGATTATAAACTAATTTATATTTTTATAATAAACATTATAAAATTATATATATCTATATATATATATATATATACACCTATAATAAATTTTACGGTTTAATAATAATTTAAAGTGTCATATATACGGTTATATAAAAATATAGCAAGTCAACTTGTACGATCTAATAAATTTTAAAGTTGTAATATACAGTCTAAAATGCAAAAAACGGCCAAATAGATCATCAAATTCCAGGCTTGGTACCTACCTATAGTTAGTCCTAACAAAAGGCGGTAGGATGGGTTAGTTAGTTGCCAGTGAATTGTGGGGAGTTGTTTGTTAGTTAGAAAACACTAATTGTGAGTTGAAGAGTATAGATAGCTTTGGGGAAGAAGGGAAAGGATCATTGAATAGTGCAAACAAAAATCATTTCTTTTGTTGGGCTGGATGTGGTGTTTTAGCAGTTGTGGCTTGGAGATGAAATTATTCACGCATGGATATCAACCATCATGAGGACGAAAACCCTCAAGGTGTAGTATGAGTTCTAGAGTGTCAATAGCATCATTAGTGGTGTCCAATTTGAATATTGGAGTGTCTAATAAGTTGTATTAGATTGCTAGATTTCTATTTGAATGTATGTTGTTAGTAGAAATTATTGAAATATAAAAGAATTATAGTTGTTAGTGGAGTATTGTAGTGTTTGTTATTTGTACTTTTAGTATATTTGTACTTTTAGTAGGGGTTTTTCTACCCTCTTTATGAAGGTATTCTCCACCAAACTAGTCTCTACCCTAGTATGCCAAACTTTCCTTTTGTCAAGGCTTTGTCAAAATATCTACAACTTGTGAATTTGAGGGTTCATGCTTAAGAACTATTTCTCCCTTTTGAATTTTGTCTATAAGGAAATGATACCTAATGCCTATATGCTTGGAGTGACCATGAAACACTGGATTCTTGAAGAGCTTGATGCAACTTTGATTGTCATAGTACATCATTGTCCGGTCCAACATCTGATTAGTAATTTTCACTATCAACTCGTGAAGCTAAATAGTCTAACAACTAGAAGAGGTTGCTATGTATTTTTTCCTTGCTTGAACTGAATGCTACCACTCCTTGCTTCTTCTTGAATTGGGATATCATGGTTGACTGTACATAGAAACAAAAACTTGAAGTGCTCTCCCTAGCACTAGCATCACTTGCTCAATTTTTGAATCCACAAAGCCATGCAACATTAACTCCACATCTCCAACATATCTTAACCCACAATAATTTGTCCTTTAATATTGAAGCATATGCTTTGTAGTGGTGTGATGTCCCTAATAGGCATTATACTAATTTTAACCTAAATTACCAATTTCCCAAGCATACAATGGATTTAGAGAGTACCTTGGCTTGATTTAATCCCTGCAAACAAGTTAGAGAAAAATTACAATAATAACTTAACATGTAGAGTATCATGATTAAACATTAGTAAATCCATAGTAAATTCATTAATCTAGTTATTGCCTTATCCTAGGGATGCTCAACCATGGGTGAACATGGAAGAGAGTGACTCGATGGGGTGTCCTTAGCCTCTCTAGGCCCAAAAGCAGTACCCTTTGGACTAAAAGGCAGTACCGCTTTGGCCTCATGTGGCCCATGCCATTCATATGAGGTTGCCTACCTAGTGAGGATTCTAATTTTGCCGTTAGCCCCTCATCTTGCCATCTTTCCCCATTTGCTCATGATTGGTCTCCTTATATTGCTATACCATGACAGGGGGGCGAGGTTACAAAGGAGTGTCCTGGGGACCCAACTCTCCTAGGCCCAAAGGCAGTACCCTTTGAAACAAAGGCAAGTACCCCTTTGGCCTTCTTGGGACTACTTGGTCCCCCATTATAGAACACATCGGCTCTCCATTATAGGACACATTGGCCCTCCATTATAGGACACTAGGTCCTCCATTATAGAACACATTGGTTCTCCATTATAGGACACTTGGTCCTCCATTATAGAGGTGGCGTACCTAGGGAGTGCCCCATCACTGTTCCGTTTTGTAATCTCTCCTCTTTGATCATGGTGCAAATACACACATAGTAATTTAATTAAATTCAGACTTGCAAATAATCATATCAGCAATATCAAATTCAGATTGGCAAATAACCCAATCAGCCATACATAAAGGATTATGATTATGCTATCATAGAGTGTGAGCAGTGATATGTATGAGACCTTGACCCTATTTGAAAATCCATTAGATCCTTTAATTATTACAATTGAATCCCTTTGCTGCCAGCAGATCCCTTATGTGTGTTTCCCTAAATCCATCTGTTCTTCACACTTAGAAAATATCATTAGTGTTGATCAAGCGGATAAGACTCTACTATCTATACTTATTTAAAATATCATAATTACTTATAAGGCCTAATAATTGCTGCAAGCATCATTTATATTTGCACAGAATTCACACATCTACTCATACATGGAGGCATACATACATATATATATATTACTTATTACAACATAAATCAGAATTATACTTCTCTGTTCTGCTCATATCTTTATATTCTGAAGAATATTCATTCCCATAAATCCATTATTATTATTTCCTTAATCGCTTCCTAAGTTGACAGATAACTTGCTTTATTCCCTTTATTTCCTTTCCTTTCCAATTGCTGTCTCTCTGCTTTGAGACTGACTTCCTTTATACCCCCGATCTGCTGAAGAGGCATGGTCTTGCACCTTTTGACTGGGACGTGTCTCTTCCTCCAGTCGCGCTGCCCCTTGGAATTTGTTTGTTTAAACCTTAATGAATTGCTATCTTTTTTGTAATTGTAGGTTACACTATAATGATCGCTGCGTTTAAATATAATGATTGCTCCTTTTAGAATCACTGCTGTTTAAAGGTAATTAACATGCCTCTTATTTGAATCGATGCCTTTAGGATTAAGGTACAGTCATATCTAGTTTGTAAGTATTATTTTTTTTATTATGTTATTTACAATTAATAATATTGATTGTTTTATTTATTATAATAGATGTATTATAATTATAATATTATCTATGATCATTATAATTATAATAATAATATTTAGATTGTTATTTAAATATTATATTTACATTTTTGATATTATTTTATTTAGTTATTTGTATCTCAATATTTCACATTTTAACACCAGAATATAGTAGCATTAAATCCTTAATATGTATTTTTATTTTTTCGTTTATATGCATTTCAATGTGTTACAATTCTAGGGACATGACAAGTGGTCCATTGAATTTGCCTAGGCTCGACCATAAATTGTCTCAATGTATACATTGAAAAGCAAGTATTAGGTTGAGTATTCATCAAATACACAAGGAAACCTATCAATTTCCTATAAACAAAAGGATACATCAAATTTGATTTTGAATCTATAGTCAGCTTTAAATTTGGAACCATTGTAGTAAGCAGCTTACAATCCATCATCTAAAATTTCCTCAGAATCTCTAATGTGTACTTTCTTGACCTAGAAGATTCTTGTTGCACCTTGCCATGCCACAAGACCTAGAAAATAATGCACAAGGCTGAAATCCTTCATATTGTACTTCAAGGTCTACTCCCCCTTGCACCATGCTATGAACTTCTCACTATTACCTATAAGGATTAGGTCATCCATGTATGTATAGGACTAGAACTAAAAGATCAGATTTATCAAACAAATAGTAAATATTAGGATCTGTAGTAGTTTTGGTGAAGTCCAACTTCAACAAGTACTCATCAACTTACGAGTACCAAACATGTTGTCATATCCACCCCTAAATTTTTTTGCAAATTTGACAAATGAGTTTAAGTTCATATTCATGCGAGGGGATAATTAACTGTTATCATAAAGTCTGATTTTCGATTTCAGTATACATATGACTGCTGTTACAAGTTTTCTGAAAGATGACCACACACAGAGTGGTTCCAAACACGGAATAAACACTCATATGATACAACCAACATTAAATACCTTGAAACAATGTCAAAGCTGACTGTTACAGGTCTGTATATGAGCAATTGAATTCGTTGTAGCAGACTGGACAGCGATGGACATCACCCAGCTAGCCTCCAAACTTCAACAAATGCAACGTATGGCGATTCCTTGCATCCATGGCACTAAGTAACAGAGGTAAATTTTCACCCAGCTCTTAAAGAAAAGGCTCAGAACATCGCTGTTGAAATCTTAAAGTTGCAGCTGTGAATCACTATCATAACCGGAAACTATGACAGTCATAAGTCTGCAAACACCGAGATTTTTCCTCTCAGAGGTCAAGAGCATTACATATCAGATAAAAACTTTTCTTTCAAGCCTTCCAATAATCCTTACACCCTTCCAAACCAAGGAAATTCCAATTTCTGCAGACCTGTTGGTAAAATCTCTGCTCAGTCCAAAAATGGCACTAACCTGGACAGGGGGCGATTTGTCTCAGGTTTTGACCTCCAAAATGCAAACTATCTGTTGCTGAGTGTTAGTTTGGCCTGGGCAATGCTTCAAGGATAGTTTTCAAACCCCAAAACTGCCAAAATAACTTAGCACTTTAACAAATAATGAGCCAAAACCTGTACGCCCTGTAGCTGGTCGACTTGGTAAATAAAATTTAGAACAGACTTAAAGCTCAGTTAAAGCTTCAGCAACAGTGGTGCCCGAATATGTGAAAAACATTAAACAAATATCCATAACCATTAGTGCACTTATTCATCTAGGGTGACCTAAATAAGTGGGTACGGCCTCTTAAAAATAAGACTCAGCTTAAGCAAGGAATAGCAGATATTAGAAATTATTCATACCATCCTGTGCTTTGTGTAAAACCTTCTGATTTCTGAAATTTGCCTTTAACAAAGACTTAACAAATTTCCAAACTCCAACTGTTGAAATCCAACTGCAAAATTTGAATGGCTCCGGGCCCGCTTGTACCAGCCAGGGTGGATAGTCTCACCACCGAAACTGATCTTCTCCAACAGGGTTTCTGTCCTCTAGAAGGCTGAGATGAACTGAGTTCAATCCCCAAACCACAAGGGTTTCACCAGAGGAAATGTAATAATTTGAACAACAAGAAAGCAAGCAAAAATAGCTTAGCGTTTTGTTATCACAAGTATGGTTAAAAAATAATGAGAAAAGGTTGCTCTTATTTATAGACACTAAAAGGAGTAGGGAACCCTAAAATCTCCTTGAGTTAACATTTAGTTCTTGCCAATCAGCAAGATTTATTCCTATGTCTAAACAAATGTAACTAACAGTTAACTGGAAAGACTACTTCAGTTAATTGATTCTAAAACTAAATAGAACAACACTGTACAAAGGTGTCTCCAAAAATAGATATGCATGAATGGTGGGACATTGAGTTAACTTGGAAAAGGCATCTAGTTTAATTGCTGTTTTAATTGCTATCTTTGGAGAAAATTGTGGATCCCAACTGATAGTCTACAACTCCTCAACTCGAGCAATCAACTCCTCCAAGAAGTTGTTAATCTCCTCTGCGTCTGGACAACTAACACTCCTTTGAATGACGTAATGCCTCCACAACATCACTTTGCCACCTGCAATTTGACTCTGGAAGTCCTTGATCTTTGCAGCTACATCATCAAATTTTGCTAACATGGCTGCAACTTGACTTAACTGCAGTCAATAGGGTCGTTGTTGAAAATACTATGAATGAGGTTTTGGAATTATGTGTGCACTTCATCGAGCTCGATGTACTTGCCATCTTCGCGTTGATACTGGCAAGGGACTTGTGTTATGAAAATTCTCGTGAACTTGATAACACTTGCCACCTCTTGTTTGCACTTAGCCAATTCTGCAGAGGTTGTATCGTAAGCTTTTACCTTGTAGACAAGTTCTTTCCAAGTGAAAAGCTTTTGCTTGTTCTCCTTTGCAATGATTGAATCATACGCCATTCCTAAGTCTGAAATGGCGATCTCATCTCGAGGCTTCTTCTTTGCTATGCTTTGCTCTAATTCCTGAATTTTTGAGTGAAGGTCGTGGGCATTGTACCTCAATTGGTACAAACTCTGCAAGTATGAACTGACCCTTGGTGACGAACTCTTCCACCCAGTCTTTCAAGTGTTTTCCATAAATAACCAGCTGACTTAGCTGATTTTGATCTGTTGAGGATTCTAGCATCTGCGGAAGCAGGACGGTGACGTGTTGAGTCCCATGAATCAGGTTGGAGATGTGCTGTCGGAGTTGGTGATTTTCAACCTTGAGGGCTACCTTGTCTTCTCCATCCTTGATCACTCTTTCCTTGATGTTTACTGCTGCAACCTCAAAGAGACTTACATCAGTTTCTTGTGTGCTTTTACCAAGGTTGGCTTTCACCAAAGTGAAGTCGTCAGCCTCTATTTCATCTGTATTTTTGTTGGTTGGTGGTGTGGCAATTTCAATGACTACCTTGTTCTCAGTGTTTTTCTCCACGCGGACTTGCTTCTTGAATTTCTTGTCAGATGTGTTTTGGTAGACATTGTCAAACTCAGCAAAATCCAATTGGTAAGAGGGATTTCTTCTTTTCCTACTTAAGATGTTCTCAAGCCAAGACGAAGAGTCTCGACTAACTTTGCTGGAAGGATTTGTTCTCATCTTATCAACTCTTGATGAGTGAGCTGGTGTGGAGGTGTCATGAATTGGCGAATCAGGCTCCAAGTTAATGTGAATTGGAGACTGCTGTGGCGGTGACAGAATTGGAGGCTCTGCTTCTGCTTCTGGCATTGTTTCCACTTTATCTGTGGCTGCAGTAAATTTTTGTTCTCGCTGATTTACATCAGCAATTGGCATCTTTTCCTTTGAATGCATTGGTGCCCTCTAGTTCTTTGAACCCTCTAGAGGTTTGTTCATCACTTTAACCCTGGGTTTTGGCCTGGAAGTGGAAGGTAGTGTAGTTGTAATTGGTGGCGGCTTTGTGATTGGTGTGACTACCTTCTGCGTCCTCTTGCTGTCTACGAATAACCTGCTGTTTCTTATAACTCTGCTTGTCCTATCTTCAATGGAGGTACTCTCCTTGGTGTACCAATCGGGTGACCGAAGGGGTTGCGGGTTACACCTCGATTGTATAGCTACTAAGATATTAGTACTGCATAGGGAATAAGTGATTGTAAAAGACAATTCTGTGAATGAATAAGATATGTTGCACCTTGTTATCAATATGAGTATTGTACATTAATGATTCTCATTTTATGTTGTTTCAATTGATGTTATTCATGTGAAAATATGCATTATGAGGTTAATGAATCATGTTGCTATATCTTGTGAAGTTTATATATATTGCTATTGTTGTGAGCATTTGATTGCCGTGAATTTGTGACGGTGAATGCAGGTATGTGAACCATTCCTCCAGGCGGAGGGGAAATATCACTTGGGAGAGGGGCTTGGTTGTTTAATTGGTAATGTTAACTATTTGAGCATACACACACATCATTATGGGTTTGGAGGAACCAAGTTAGATATGTTGGTCTTGATAAGTCATCCATAGGCTTTAGGAGTCTGGTTTACTTCTTTGTGCTTTGTGAGTGATGATTGTTTATTTATCAGACTTACTATACTGTGATCTTTGTGTGGAAAATGTGAGTGATATATGTGTATAGGTTGAGTGGGTATGTATACACATGTATACATTATGTACATGTATCCATATGTATAAACATATCGATACAAATGTATGATAGGCAAATGGATATGCTCATACATATGTGTCAAAATGGTATACATACACATACGTATACACAGAGGTATATACGGTTATACACATGTATATACATACACACGTTACCTATTAACTATGGATATAAATAATATTGTGATATTATTGCCTGGTAATTTAATGTATATATATATATATATCGATGGTGTATTGATATTAAACGATATATACATAGATACGTAAATTATATATATTATATAAAGGATAAATATATGTATATATATTATAGTAAGATAATATATACATATATATAGATATACATTACGAGAGTAATGAGGAAAATATATATATATATATATATGAATATATTAATTACATAATATATATACATATATAGCACATAATATATATACATATATACTATATAATATATATAAATATATAGTTTAAAATATTTTAAAAACTCTAAAGTGAAAAATTAAAAGATTTAAATTTTTACTTGGAGTAAATATTTAAAATGAAACTATAGAGAAATAGTTAATCTCTTAAACTATAGAGAATTAATAAATCTCAAATAAAGGAGAATCGAGCCTTTTCATTTGGAAAGAATTCAAAACATAAAGCTCAAATGAGAAATCGAAATATTTAAAGTGAATAGTTAAAAAGGTAAAAATTTCTGAACGAAGCTTTTCCCATGAAAATGGTGTTTGAAGAAAAACGCAGGATGCTGAGAAGAAACATTCAACCAATGCTGGAAAAGAGGGCGACACAGCCTGCAATTTGTGAGGTGTTTAAAGATTTTCCTTGACCGATTCACTAAAATGGTGAATCATTTTACATGGGCGCCATTATAGGTAAGTTACCTGTAGGTGGTGTTTTCTCTTTCAGAGTTGATTTATTCTTGTTTTGCTGGCTCAAAATGAAGTCGAATCACTTCCATTTTTGATGATTAAGGGTTTAGAAACCCGCCATGTCTCTCTTTGAATGTTTCTGGGCATTGTGTTGTCATTCAACATGCCTTCATAAGTGGAAAATGTTGCATTTCGGGCCCTATATATAGACGCCATGCCATTCTATATTTCATCACTTTTGCAATTCGAGTTTAGCATTTTCCTTTGAGCTTTTATTTCCATTTCATAATTCTGTTTGCATACTCTGTTTTTCTGAGTAAAAAATATAGAGTTTTTACCAGCAATTTGCCATAAACAGTGAAAATCCCAATAGAATTGAGAGTGAAATCATTGTGAGTTCATTGTTGAGTAAGAAATTAGTGGTTAGTTCATTATTGAGAGAAGATTCATAGGGAGTTCATTATAGAGTGAGAAACCATCATTGAGAAGTCAATTTTAGTGAGGAGTCACTGTTTTTCTGGAAGCTTGATTGATAGTGGGATTAGAAGTACGATTTTGGAAGGAGAAGCTTTAAAATAGGTAGGGAACTTCTTCATTTTGTATCTTTTAATTTGAGTGTTGGTTTCTATTTTCTTGTGGTTGTTTGTTTTCCATAGTTATAAGAGGATAGATCTATTTAGAAGAACATTTACAAGTTATGCATAAAAGGGAATTTGTGTAAGGGAATCAATGAAAAAGAGAATTTGTGAAAGGGGGATTTATGTGAAAAGAAATTAAGGGAATGGATTAATTGTTTTGCATAAAAGGGAAAAACAAGGGAAAAAGATAAAGGAAAGGATTTAAATGCATTTAGAATGAATATTTAATGTTTTGTATGATCTTCATATATGGAGAATACGGTGAAGTAGTTATTATCTATTAGGGTCGAAATGAAGATAGGACCAAGTATGGTCTTAAGCTTAAGTTATTAGGTTAACTGTGACAAGCTAAACACTCCTAGGATAAAGATTTCCTAATTAGGAGTTAGGTTACAAGATACTTGTATTCTTTTACATTTCTGGTAGATAGTTTGATGTAGGAAGTCTGGGGTGACTGAATACCCATTGAAGGATATAGCCTATGCGTAGAGTAAGATAGCCCTAAGTCAAATCGGCCCTGAGTAGTGTAAGTGATAGATGACTTACTCAGTCGTTTACTGAACAAGAATATTATGGCCATAGTAATGTAATGTACCTACATCCTCTTAAATTGGGCGATGATTACATTGTCAGTTCATCGTGATCCAATAAGTACATACTAGTTTGGGATTGTGGGATTTACAAGGACCTAGTTATGTAGGACACACCACTATGCTCAGTTGTTTAACAGAGTTGGTTACTCAACCAATCCTTTCGACGAAGGGCGGGCCATTCATTGAAAAATGAATGTGCGGGGGACCACATTATAAGTCCGTGGTTGGCGGAGAAGCACCCGAGTGATGTTTCTCCTCCACAATAGACGACTGAAGAACCAAGATTTGAAAGGGAAGATTTTGGACCGTCTTACTACTATTTGTGCAAAAGCTGTTTAAGCTGTGTATGTATTCTTATGCTTTCGTACTCTGTCATTTACTTTGAAAAGAAAAAAGTTGTTTTATTATGAAAGGCATTGAATTGTATTTATATGATGTGAAAATTCAAGCTGTGAGAAATGTTCACGAATTGGCTGCACACCCAGAGTTCCAACGGTATTCAACCCTCTAAATTGGCCTTGAAATGCTATCAGATATACGAGGTATGAAACCATGTGGAATTTGTGGGCTTTAAAGAATGTTGTCATCTAGTTGTGGAGAGTGTCACTAATCAAAGCAGGCCAGTTGTAATGTGAGACATGATGTAATACATCCATGGCTGAAACTTGTTTTCTTTTGCTTGACCTGTGACACGGTTGAGTAGAGTGATCATTATTGCGTACTCATCTTTGAATTCTGCACGTCCCACATTCTTTGGCAAATTGTTTTGTTTCTACTTGAGCCACCTTTTTGCCATTCTTTTTTGACATCGTTCCTTCCGCGTGTTAAATGCCCTTTTACACTCCTCCATTGATATGACCAAATTGTTTGCACATAATGGAATAATGAAGCATTTCTCGATATCCTTTGGCTTGAGACTGCATATTACTCTCCCATCCACTGATTGAATCTCTTGTGCCGTGGGGTTGTTAATGATTGATACAAGCGATTACAAACTCGATGCTCTGTGCTGAGATGGAAAAAGAGGCTACCTCAGGTAACCCAGAGTGCTCAATATTGTGAAGTGTGTTTTGGTCTATGCCTGCCAATTTGTCCAAATCAACCGCCGGATGCACTTGATGTAAATCGGTGTCAACTGTCTTCAAGAAATCATGAAGCAAGACTGATTTGGTCTTGAATTCAACTTGAGAGAATTGCATACTGAAAATCTGGAAGAACGGCTGTGCACACGACCACATTTGAACAACTTTTTTTGTAGAGGCTAAAAATAGCTTCTCTGAGGCAGTTTTTTGAAAAATTCTAAGACATAGGTTTTGTTGAGAATATCTTTTTGAATGGACTGAGAATGTTAGATTTTCGAAAAAATGACTTTTTCTTGGACATGCAACAACCCTTCAGAGGTAGAGGCAGCGAGGCAAAATTTTCCCAGAGAAATTTTGAGACATGGGTATTGTAGGCGCCTCTGTGCTAAGCAAACTCTAAAACGGGTGATTTTTTTAGAAACCCTAAAAATGGAGGCAACGAGGCAACTTTTTCTGGCAAAATTTGGCATGTGGGTTTTGTGGCCAATTTTGTGCTGAATGAACCCAAAAGGTCAGATCTGTGAGAAAATGGAGTTTGCTCGAGCATGCAGAAGTAGAAGAAATCGTGGGAAAAATCTTCCAATCTTGAAAAGATTGAAAAAGAAAAGGCCCCAAAATGCTAGAAGTTGAAGATCATGAACTACTGTCTCTTGAAAAATTGATGCCTATAGATACGAAGTTTGGAAAACTGTTCCACTGTGCAACATGATCTTGAAAACACGAAGAACGTTGAAAATGGCTTCCGTTAGATCCTTCAAATGGCGTTGGAGAGAAAATATCTGTGTTTTGGCATCAACCTGCAAAGAATAATGAAGAATAGACGCCTAGATGCTTAATAAATAGCATTTGGAGGTGGAAGCACCAGTTAGGGCGTCCAAACCCTGATTGAAGGAGTCATCTCGTGTGATTGATTGTTAACTAGAAGTTTTCCCCAAATTTTGGGACGCCTAGGCATGAGGAAGCCTTGAAAAATCGTAACTCAAGTCAACTTGGGCCTACTTTGAAGATTTTCATCTTTTTCTGTGATGAACTGCGTTTCTTTGATCTTGAATTCCGATCGCTTGATTGATCCTGAGGTTTGGCTGATAGATTCATTGCAGAGTTGGATCGACTCTGAAGAGATGTTCTTCGGAGCTACAAAGCTGGAAAAATGGTTCTGATGGCTCAAATTTCTAGGCACCTTCTTGAGACTAGGTGCTTTTTCTTGCCAAACTTGACCAATTTTTAGAGATTTTCAAATTCCTCCATTCTTGACCTTCTGTGCTTTGATTTGCAGCCACCGGTGATTGATGATTCCTGTGAACACATTGAGATATTGAATGAAAAACTAGTTCAATTCCGGAAAGGATGACTGGTATTGCAAGTTCTGAAAGTTGATTAAGAGGGTTCAAATTTCTAGGCACCCCTGGCCTGTAGGGGCCCTTTTGTTCTTCTGAGACACAATTTTCACTTTGTAACCTTTCACGAAATGCTCTAGTTTGGTTTTCGTCGCCGGATGTTTGATTGCTCCATTGAATTTGCTGACGGTATCGTCATAGAGCTTGATTGTAGCTGAGGACTTCTTGTGAGTTGCGAAACTTGAAAGTTGCATCTGGTGCTCCAAAAAGTTGGGCGCCTTTTGCTAGAAGGGTGAATTTTCCTCTATACTTAGCCATTTTTCACATTTTTCAACTTGCCTTGACTTTCGACGTTTCTCACTGATCTTTGTTTGAGTGTTTGATAGGTCCCGTGAGCTAGCAACTGGATTCATTGTGAAGCTCGAAGGAATTTGAGCAGATGTCTTGGAGAAGACAGTCGCTAAAAACCACATTTGACTACTCAAAATGTTGGGCGCGCCTGGCCAGTAGGGGCGCTTTTGTTGTGATGTTTATCAATTTATCTTCTCTTTCATGTGTTCGTTTGATAAACAACTATTGCTGTTTGATATGTTCTTTGAGTTGACGAACAAATTTGTTGCGAAGCTGGGTTGAATCTGGGAAGATTATTTGGAGATAACTAATCCAAAGATTGACTTTTGAATGTTTTTATTTTGGGGTGTCCCTGGTTTATAGGGGCGATTTTCCCTTGATTGATTGCCATTTTTGATGACTCTTGCTTTCAGCATCTTTCGCCTTTGCCTTCGTTTGCTGGTGTTTGATGAATTTGGTGAATTTGCTTGACGATCCGTCGGAAAGCTAGCAGAATTTTGAAGAAGACAACTGGTTTTGCAATTCTTAACAACTGCAGTTGGCCTCTTGAATTCATGGGTACCCCTGGCTAGCAGGGGCGCTTTTGGTTCCAGTGTTGGCAATTTTTTGATGATTTTACTTTCCTTGCGCTTCGCATTTACCGTGTTGCTTGACTGGGTTGACCGTGTTGTCAACGACGCGACTGCGTTCACTGTTGTTGTAACAACCTAACCTATACGTGAGATAAAAGTTCCTTAATTTTACAACTTATATACGAAAGTAAACGAGTAATAAACACTGTAATAATTTTTTTTCTTTTCTTTTCAATTGAAATTACATCATATAAATATAATTCAATGCCTTTCATAATAAAATAACTTTTTCCTTTTCAAAGTTAATAACAGAGTACGAAAGCATAAGAATACATACACAGCTTAAACAGTTTTTTGCACAAATAGTAGTAAGATGGTCCAGGATCTTCCTTTTCAAATCTTGGTTCTTCAGACGTCTGCTGTGGAGGAGAAACATCACTCGGGTGCTTTTCCGCCAACCACAGACTTATAATGTGGTCCCCTGCACATTCATTTTTCAATGAATGGCCTTCCCTTCGTCGAAAGGATTGGTTGAATAACCGATTCTATTAACCAACTGAGCATAGTGGTGTGTCCTACATAACTAGATTCTTGTAAATCCCACAATCCCAAATTAGTATGTTTATTTTGGATCACGGTGAACTGACAATGTAATCATCACCCGATCTAAGAGGATGTAGGTACATTACATTACTATGGCCATAGTATTCTAGTTCAGTAAACGACTGAGTAAGTCATCTATCACTTACACTACTCAGGGCGGATTTGACTTGGGGCTATCTTACTCTACGCGTAGGCTATGTCTTTCAATGGGTATAAATTAACCCCAGACTTCCTACCACAAACTAACTACTTAGAAATGAGCCAGTCAACAAGTGTCTTGTATCCTAACTCCTAATTTAGGAAATCTTTATCCTAGGAGTGTTTAGCTTATCCTAGTTAGCCTAATAACTTAAGCTTAAGACCATACTTGGTTCTGTCATCATTTTGATCCTAGTAGGTAATAAATACTTCTACGTATTCGCCATATACGGAGATCATACACAAAATGAAATATTCATTAAAATGCATATAAATCCTTTCCTTTTTATCTTTTTCCATTATTTCCCTTTAATGCAAGATACGTAAACTAATTCCTTAAGTTCTTTTCACATATAATCCTTTTTTACCCATTCCCTTTTTCAATGAAACCCCTACACAATTTCCCTTCTATGCATTGCTTGTAGATATTCTTCAAAATAGTCCTATCCTATTAGAACTATAGAAAACAACAATCACAAGACCAAAAAGAAAACAACACTTAAAATAAAAGTTACAAACTAAAGAGGATTCATGCCTAATATTAAGCTTCTCCTTCCAGAGTTGTTCTTCCAGTCCTTCCTTCAAACAAGCTTCCAGTATAATAGAGACTTTACACTGAAAATGGCTTCTCTATGATAGAATCTCACTCTATAATGATTTTTCTAAGTCTCTTCTCTCAATTATGATTCCACTAGTAATTTCTTACTCAACTATAGCACACAATGACTTCACTCAGCTTAAAATGGGATAGTAACTGTTAATGGCAATTGCTGGTAAAACTCACTGTATTTTCAACTCAGCAAAACAAAAAATACAAACAAAACAGAGAAATGAATATGGAGCTCAATGAAAATGATAAACTCGGATTGCAAAGGCGTCTATATACAATCCTGAAATGCAACAAATTCCACTAATGGAGGCATGTGGATTGACAACAAAGTGCCCAAAATTATTCAAAGTGAAACCTGGGGAGTTTCTAAACCCTTAATCATCAAAAATGAGAGTGAATTGACCTCATTTGAGCCAGCAAATCAAGACTTAATCAACTCAGAAAGGAAGAAATGCCACTTACAGGAAAAAAAACAGTTTTGGCGCTGAAGAGGAAATGAATCACCATTTCAACGAATTGGTCAAGATACTTCTTGCAACACATCATAGCCTTCAGCTGCGTCGCCCTCTTTCCAGCTCTTTGAATTCCAGAATTCCATGCGTTTCTCTTCCATGCCATTTCACGGGAAATGAACTTCTTCGGAAATATTTTGTTCTCTTTTTAAATGTTTCCCTCAAATATTTCAATTTCACTATGGCTTATGTTTTAAATAAAAAGGCTTGATTCTCCCTTGTTGAGATTTATTATTTTCTCAATAGTCAAGAGATCAATTTATTTCTCCATAGCCACTTTATAATATTTACTCCAAGTAAAAGATTTAAATCTTTTAATTTTTCACTTTAGAGTTTTAAATATTATACTATATATATTTATATATTATATATGTATTTATTTTAAGTAATTATTAATATATTCATATATATACATATACATATTTTCTTCATTATTCTCGTAATGTATATATATCTATATATATGTATATGTTATCTTACTATAATATATATACATATATTTTATCCTTTATATAGAATATATAAACATATATATTTACATATATATTTACGTATCTATGTATATATTGTTTAATATCATTACTCCATCGATATATACATATATATGTACATATACATGTAAATTACCATACAATAATACCACAATATTATTCTTATCCACAGATAATAGGCGGGGTGTGTATGTATATACATGTGTATAACTATATATACCTCTGTGTATACGTATGCATATGTATATACATGTTGACACATACATATGAGCATATCCATCTGCCTATCATACGTATGTATCAATATGTTTATACATATGGATACGTGTACATAGTGTATACATGTGTATACATACCCACTCAACCTATAAACATATATCTTTCACATTTTCCATACAAGGATCACAGTATAGGAAGTCTGATAAATAAACAATCATCACTTACAAAGCACAAAGAAGTAAACCAAACTCCTAAAGCCAATGGATAACTTATCAAGACCAACTTATTTGACTTGGTTCCTCCAAACCCATAATGATGTGTGTGTATGCTTAACTAGTTAACATTACCGGTTAAACAACCAAGCCCCTCTCCCAAGTGATATTTCCCCTCCTCCTGGAGGAGTGGTTCACATACCTGCATCTGCCGTCATAAACTCATGGCAATCAAATGCTCACAACAATAGTAGTATATATAAACTTCCCAAGATATATCAACATTATTTATTAACCTCATAATGCATATTTTCACCATGAATAACATCAATTGGAACAATCATAAAAATGAGACAATCATTAATGTACAAAACTCATATTGATAACAAGGTGCAACATATCTTTTTCATTCATAGAATTGTCTTTTACAAACACTTTTTCCCTATGCAGTACTAATATCTTAGTAGCTATACAATCGGGGTGTAATAGTTGTGATTGCATTCACCATTCTGCGTGCATGAACATTCAAAAATTTGGCCAAAGCATCGACCGCGTAGCATCTCCTTTGAACAAAGCGCACATACTTTTCTAGACTTAGAATATTTTTAGCAAATTTCAACTTTTGAAATTCCCCTCCGTCATTGAGCATCTTTCGAGCATTTTCGCCATGGATTCTTTGTTGAAGTGTTTGAGGCTTAGATCTTGATACCTGGTATTGGCCATCTGCCATTGATGACCTCAGAGGTCCTAGCTTTTATCCTAAAAAATTGAAATAGACCCACGAGAGCAAAACTGACTTTTTCATGATTCTGACTTGACCAATGTGATCATGAAGTGAAATTAACCTATCAAAATCATTTTGAGTCATTTCTGGAAAGGTCCTATTTTTTAGGGTTTTCCTAAAAATAGGGGTCTAAAACCCTAATTTTCAAAATTTGCAAGTATCCTCTTGACAATAAACCCACAAAAAGCCCATGCTTCATTTGACCTAAAATTGACTTTTGACAACAATTTTACAAGATTTAGACCATTTTTATCAAAATGACTTATTAAAGCAAAAATTTTGTTTTGGGTACAACAAATAGTCAGTTATTAAGCATTGGTCAAATCTTCCAAGGTAAGTGATGCCTCCTAAATCGGCAATCTTTGGATACATTAAAACGGGATTTGCAAGTGGTGTGACCCTTCCCAAAAAGGCATCAGTGATCAGATTAAGGGTCACATCCCAGCAGTAGATTATAGGAATATTTAAGGAAGGCATCTCCAAGTGAGAGAGGCATGGTGGCTGTGAAAATAAGAAGGTTTTCTGCAGATCGAATAAATCAAGGAGTGGATGAATAAGGGAAAGAATATCTAAATATATTCCAATCGATAAAGCCAGAAATATATGAATATATTCTGAACAAGGAAACATCGAACAACTCCAAAAGACTTCATTCTAATTTCTGCAGCAGTGATATCTTGTTATTCATATTCACAAGACCATCGAAAAGTGGATATATATATATATGAACAGCACTGTACAGATTTATAGATTAAAATATTTAAAGGGAACAATTTATAGATTAAAATACTTAAAGGGAACCTTTTACTGTATTCCAATTAAACTATAGTTATTTCAAAAATAAAAATACCATGAATATTTATTATAATCCAAAGGTTTGAATACAAAATAGTTATTGTAGTTGTTGTGACAGAACTTTAGTGGAGAATGAAAGGTGTTTTCTAGTTTTGTTTTCATTTTTTTTAATATATATTGAAAATATAATATAAATAGTTGCTAGGAGACACAGGGTACTGGTACTGGTACGGGGACGGGAACACCAATCAAATTAGGGTACGTGAGTTAAATGAATAAGGAGACGGCTAGTTTATATGGTAAATGATTCACTGGAAATTTAGGGTACGGGGACTGGTACGTTGTCTATGTTCCCAAAATGGAGTTTCTTGGCAACTATATATAATATTGTAATAATAATAATAATATAATATAATAATTATAATATAATTATAAATTATTAATATAATATAATTATATTATTATACTTGCAAAAATCTACATAAAATTTGTCGAGATATATCATTCTTGAGGCGTCTATTTTTAAATCAATTTGTCACATATAAGTGTAATAGATCGTTGAGAAGGATATCTCTTGGCATATTTTATATAGATTTTTGAAAGTTACATATGCTAGTTTATTTGATTTTTCTAATTTGATGGGGCATGTGTTCTATGCCCCATGTATGCCCAAATATATGTTTTTTTTTGTAATGTACTGATCTAGAATTTCTGGAATTATATGCTTTTTTTGAAACAAAATAAAATAGAACAGCACTGGAAAATGGAAACAAGTATTTCCAGACGCTCAACAACTTCTCAAGCAACTCTTTTGATTAGATCTGAATTTTATTACATCAAGACAAGAGTTGATTTACAAATCCTAGATTCTGCAACAAATGTATGTAACTGTGCATTTACAATGAAACAGCAAATATCACAGTCCCAAGGACAAACGCCATGCTGCGATGGCAGCCTTCACCAACTCTGTGACAATGGGTGGTGAATGACAGGTCTGTGATTGGCATCTTGTGTGCATGAAATTTTCGTTGTGCATAATCTATGGGATCAGATCTGGAAAGTGCAACAAAACCCCACACTGTATGGTGGTGGGCTATGATAAAGATTGGCAGGTAGTGGCTGCAGTTACAACTAACAGGTGCTGGAAAGCAGTTCTGGAACATTTGCAATGTATCAAGCTCTCCTTATGTTGGCACCAAAATATAAACCTGGAAAATACTGGTCACTCCTCCCAAAAGGGTAATCAATATTGTACAGCCCTCCAAAAATCACCTTAGGTGGTACAGACTATCCTCCAATGCAAGGGCTTCACAAAATAATAGAAATTCAGCAACAAGATGTGGATCAGAATCAACAGTAGCAAACTATATGATAATGCAACTCTGAAATCAGCAGTGGTGCCTCTTGATATTTGCTTGCAAATCAAATCACCGAATTTGGAAACTCCCTGAAAATTAACAGATTTGAAACTTGAATGAAATCACACAATTCAGTTCCAATGCAACCGTGTGGAAATGCTCTAGATGGAAATGAGGTTTTTTGTTCCCAATCCTGAAAATGAAGTCCAAGAGGGTTTTCGTCCTCCAAGACCTTTGAACAGCCAAGGGTTTCTGTCCTTGGTTGTGAAGTTGAACACGAATGTTCCAAAGTAAAAAATGCCAAGTGAAGCCAAGCACCACCTTTTAAACCTTTCCAAAATGGGCCCTTGGATTTAAAATTTCCCTCCAAAGTATTTAAATATACTTTTTATTCTATTAAAGTGTTTAAAAAAACTTTTTAAATTAATTATAATAATATTATTAAGTTGTCCCTTAAAATAGAAAGTACTAGGCCGATCTTAAAATAATATTATTAGTCATTTCACTCACTTTATCATTAACCATAAACAATTTACCATTTTCTCGATAAATATTGGACTGAAACAGAATGCAAAATGCATTGCTATGAGAAATCAGATTAATTGTAGAAGATCACTGTAATGTCCCCCTTTTCAGCGTGATCTTGTTTGCAGAGTGTTAGCCTATTTCTTGGACCCTTGTGGGCTAACTGGATTGGTTAGAGGGTCAGTGGTACTTTCTGGAGAGTTTGATCGTTCTGGTTTTCAGAGCCTAGTGACTGGTTCACAGCAAGCATTGGCAGTGCAGGAGTCGACAGCTTCTGACGGCACAGGATTATATGGTGTTTTGAGTGAGTTATGGGTTTTTAAGTGATTTAAATATTAATTGATTTAATATTTAATTATAAAGTCAAATTGACTTTATATTTTTAAATCACTTAAATATTCTCTAAAAGTGATTTAATATGTTAAATCACTTAAATGAATAAAGTGCGCCCAAGTATTTAATTCATATACTATTGAAATGAATTAAATATTATTTAAAAGATTTTAATATCCAAAAGTGGCATATTTTCTTGGGATTCGTGCCTTTGCATAAAAGGGCATTTCTGGCAATGAGAAACTCACCTTTTGACAATTTCGACTTTGCCTTGTGCTATTTCCTGTGCATTCTCCTGTGATCAGGGTTTGAACAATTTTTCCATTGAAGAACGATAACTCTTCAGTGTTGAGCACTTTTGAGGCTGTGAGAGATCAGCTGAATTTGTGCAGTTTGTGAGAGCTTCATACAGAGGTTCTACTGGGCTTGAGTTGTGTTTCCTATTGGATTTCTTTATCAGTTTCAGAGGGTTTTGGGAGATGGCGCCTTCATTTCATCTGGCAGACATCATACTTCTTGGCCGTACCTTCTAAGTGAGAATTCAGGTTGTTTGCAGTGAAGTGCGTGGCTCTTGTGCAAGGGCGTTTGGGCATTTCTTGGAGAAACGCCTTCTTTTCTGAGGGTTTCTCTTCATCATTTTAGGCGTTTGGCTTGTACTCTTCATCTGCCACCATTTTCAGGCTGGATTTTGCATTCTGTAGCTTTCTACACCAGATTTGGTCAGTTTTTCACCATCTTGGCTGGCAAACTGGACTACTTTCTTAAATAAATAATTTGGACACTTCCGGGTATGTTTATGAGTTCTAAATCCATTGTTGAGCATATTTATTATCTTCTGTATTGTCAATTCGCCTGAAATAACTCAGATTTACATTTTATATGCATTTATGCTGTGCGCCCCTTCTCTTCTGTCTATCAAACTTTCTCTAAAAAACTAAATAACACTAAAAAGACTTAAGAAATATTGGGGTTTGAGTTGAGAGCCAGCAGGGCTCACCACAATCACCAGGTCCTAAGAAGAAAAGATATTGAATATTTAAACAATGAAGCAGCAGATAAAAACTCTTAATGGAATATGGTGGACCAGAAATAAATTATTTCAGAGAATGTCGCAGCAGGTTATGCGACAATATCAGCAATAAATAATACCTGTCTGAAATAGTTCAATTCTATTTATTATTTTTTTAGTATTTTATATTAGCAAACTCATAGCTGATCCTGGGATGCAGTCTTATAGCTGATGGGATAAACAATTATCCAACAACATTTTAAGATAATAATCAGGTTGCGCATTCAGCAGCGGTCAGCGATAAACTAATGCAAGGAAAAGCGATTTGCAGTTTCATGTCCTAGATTGCCTAATTTAAATTGCAATACCCAGTAACACGAGTTCCAGTTTAATTGATAAAATATGATCCAACGATAGTAAAATAGAATACAAGGCGATCGCTAGTTAAATAATTGAAAAATTGGAATATTGACAGGTCCAAATAATAACTTGAACATAGATAAATTTAAAGAAACTTCAGATTGCCTAATGCCTCAATTTCCAAAAAAATGCAATCAAATACAGAGGATAAAGTAAAGAATACTCAACTGTTACTGGCTGAAAATATGCATTAATAAACTGATCGTATGATGACTGTTAAGATCGACTCCAACCACAGGGCGTAGCAACATGTAATAATTCACTCATATTTGCTACAGCATGATAATTATGATTTGCCAAATTTGTGCCTAAATTGCATCCAACAGCATGCAGAAGAATTGGTGGTTTCCATCCTCAACACAAACAGAAAATCGAAAGGGTTTTTGACCCCTAGATTATTCTATAAAGGATTTTTTGCTTGAGAGCTCCAAATGAAAATCAAATTCATCAAAATAATAATAATTCGAATACAAAATGAGGGCGTTAGATTTTCCTTTATGGGCATTGCATTTGGGCCCTTAAATTATTTTCCCATCGAAAATTAAAATAACAGAAAAAATAACTTAATGTTATTTAATTACATAATAGAAAAGTACTTTATTTGGATGCCTAGGTAGAGCAATATTTGACCCTTAAAATTGAATTGTTGCCAACTCAATGAGGAAGCAAATGACACTCTATTTTTTGACTTCAATTTGATTTTGCAGATGCCTTTGAACACTTATATTTTGAATTCAAACCTTCTTACGAGTATACACTTCAACTAGCACTCTTTCATTTTACCTTATATGGATGATTCCCCTTAAAGTAGAATTTTGACATTATTTTTCTTCACAGCAGTGCATACTTGTTACATGCAAATCTGACACTTGAAAAACTCAAGCTCATCTTCCCATATGAAGTGTGTGCTCGAACTCCATACTTAGAAGACTTCCTCGTCAAGAACTTATTTTCTCCACTATGATAAATGGCTTTAAAAGCTTCGTTCCATGATCCCTACAGTGATAAGAAAGAAATAGGACATGAACGACATAGTTCAAACAAGAATTTCTACTTGACGGAAAAACATGAAGTGCAACTTGACAACAATTGGCTTTGTTTGAGGACCACAATGCACGCTTGCAGTGTAGGAGAAAATCATAATCAATGAAGTGGAGGTAACACAACTCATCACCCACTGGATCCATTCCTCGGCAAATCCAAAAGCAAAAAGAATTTTTTGCAAAAAGGACCACCTCACTCTATCATAAGCCTTCGCCATGTCAAGCTTGATGAACATAGCCTTTTCTTTCGAGGATGCCATTGAATGAATGGTCTCCGTAGCAATGACCACCCCATCCAAAATTTGTCGATCCTCCACAAAACCACTTTGTTCCTCAGAGATAAGCCTACTGAGCCATCTCTTCAGCCTTTCAGATATTAGCTTGGAAATGATTTTATACACCACATTACAAAGAGAAATGGGTCGAAATTGACTCAGACGATCCGCCCCCTCACATTTTGGAATGAGAGCAAGGAAAGTAGAGTTTAAAGTCCGAAGCATCTGCTTGTTTTTTCTGAGATTCACGTACCACCTCCAGCAGGTCCAACTTAATGATGTCCCAAAATTCTTGATAAAATTCAACTGCAAACCCATCAGGACCTGGGGCTTTCCCTTTCTTCATCTGAAAAACAGTAGCCTCTAATTCCTCCAGTGAGGTATCTCGCAAAAGATACTCATTCATCTCCCTAGTGACGAAAGAGGGAATACAAGCCAGAACTTGGTTTTCTTCCTCTGTAACATCCTGAGAGTCCTCACGAAATAAAGAAGCATAGAACTCCGAAGCTTCTCTAGATATATCCTGCAAGGAAGATAGAAGCTCACCCCTGTCATTTACCAGAACAGGCATAGAATTACCATGTCTCCTAGCCTTCACCGAATTGAAGAAAAAGGCAGTGTTTTTGTACCCCTCCTGTAACTACTCCACTCTAGCTTTCTGCTTCCAAAAAATTTCCTCACGCAGCTCACACTCCTCCAAAGCTTTCCGAGCCTAGGCCTCCTCCCTGAGTAAATCCTCAGAAAGACCACACTCCCTTATCTCTCGAGTGATAACATCCAAGACAGCTTGTGCATCCACCTTAGCACGAAAAATATTGCCAAAGTATTGCCTATTCCACCTTTTAAGTTGATATTTTACATATTGTAGCAGCTCAGAAAAGGAATACATGGCAGTGCCAAAAGCAGGTCTTCTCCTGCTCCACCAATCAGCCATATGCACCTGCAAAGAAGAATCTCTTAACCACATAAGTTGAAACTTGAAGGGAGGGGACCAAGTCACTCGAGCATAAGAAGTAGAAAACTTAATAGGCCAATGATTTGAACCCCTCCAATCCAGAATCTCAGAGCCAGAAGACATCCCTTCGCCAACCCAGAAACAAGACACCAAGAAACGATCAAGTCTCTCCGCAATACAACTCTCCCCCACTCTCCTATTGTTCCAAGTATACTTCCCATTTCTAGGTTTAATGTCAACCATGTTCAAAGCAGAGATGCTATCACGAAAAAGGAAAGCTGAGGGTTCCAATCTTGCAACACCACCCTTCTTCTCATCTATCTCAATAATAGCATTGAAATCCCCTGCAACAATCCAGGGGAACAAAGGAGCTAGGCTCCGAACAAAACTAATATGAGACCACAATAACTTCTTACCAGGGAAATCAATAGGCGCATAGATGTTTGAGAGGAGAATAGTTTCCCCCAATTCTAGACTTGAAATAACCATAGAGATTGAGGACATGGAGGACGCCCACCAAAGAGGACGAATCTTCAATGGATTCCACAAGCAAGCCACCCCACCTGCATTACCATGAGCCCCAATACACTGGCATCTGCCCTGCACCCACAGTTTAGGCATCATACCCATTATACCTTCAACCGTTAACTTAGTCTCCTGAAGAAAAAGAACATCAGGAAAATGAGAACGCAACAAATCCCGAACAACTTTTTGTCGAGGGCCACTGTTCAAGCCCCTTACATTCCAGGAGAGGACATTCATTTTGAAGGGTTAGAGAAATGTGAATCTAGAGTCTTAACCGACCCAGCCTCCACCATAGACTCCCCCATCAACTTTAATTTCTCCAAATCCTTCTTTCTCCCCGCTTTAGAAGACTTCTCCACCACCCCTTTCTTTAGGTCCTTTTGAAGAATTCCCAATGAAGGAGAAGCCTTATTACCTTTTACCAAGCCTGCTCCCGATTTCACCATTCGGTTAGAGGGCCCTTCTTCCCCCAACATCGTCTCCACAGAAGGCTCAGTCCTCCCATGAACCACCATACTCAGGTTTGATTCGAACTGGACAACCCCAATTTCCTGAGGAGTTTGGATGTGCTTTGGGAAAATGCCTTCGTGAACCCCTTCTGTAACACCCTGATCCAAAATCAACAATCTCGGATTCACCTCCTGATGACCAAGATCATCAAGCACCTCAAATTTGTTACAGGAATCTCCATCCTGGCGATCCTTAAAGGTCCTCTTTTGGCCCCGGTTCCTATTATGAGCCTTGGCAGGAATAAAACCTTCAACATCCACAGCCTCAGCCGACACGGTCTCCTTACCCTTGTCCCCCTTTGAGGAATTACGAGGAGGCTGAGCAGCTTGATTCCCTGGAGATTTAAACTTTGGGCATCTTCTCTGCAGATGCCCATATTCACGACAGATACGGCATCGAAATGGCAAAGTCTTGTAGTCAAGCTGCTGCACCCAAGAGCATGAACCCGCACATATTTCCAAAGAATCTGGGATAGGGTTATTTAAATCCATTTCCACACATATACGAGCAAAAGTCATTACCTTCTTGTCCAGAGTTTGCTGAGAAGGACCCACCGGTTTTCCCAGTAATGAAGCAACTCGATGCAAAATGTCATTGCACCAAAATTCCATTGGAAATCTAGGGAGGCGAACCCAAACCGGCACCTGATTCGGAAGCTCCTCCGAAGGATCAAAACCCGCATGCCATGGCTTAATGAATAGACCAACCTGGTTGTGGAAGTAAGGCCCTCCTTCAAAAACTCTATTGCGATCTGCCATGCAATTAAATGTCACCATGAAATAGTTGTTTGCTAACAACATTATTTCCATCTCACCCTCCGGGGACCAAGAGCGATGAGCCCATGATTCTAGAAATTGGAGTGAAACCCTCATTCCCAAAAATTTGCAGAGCAAAGCATGTTTTGAGAAATACTCAATGTCCTCCGCAATCGATTCAGGTTGGATAACCAGCACCGGCCTTTCCTTGGAACGTTCAAGGCATCCATTTGTCTTTGGAATACGAGAACCCCCAGCGTGAACAAATCCGTCATTGCTTGAGTCATTTGAAAACAAACTATTATTAAAAAATTTCGGAGAACGATTTGGAGGCGAAGTCCCAAAAGCAGCACGAAAATCCAAAGGGGATTTGACCCCTGATGACTCCCCCTGAGCCATGCAAAAACGAGTCCCAAAACTTTGTGAAAGAAAACTGAAAACCACACCCCCGGAGCCCGTACTAGGTATGCATATCTGCAAATATTTTAGTCATAGGATTGATGTGGGAAATTTTTGTGTCCTATTTTTTTGCTTTATGTGCATAGGATTTAGGTGCGCTTGTATCAAGCTTATTTTAGGTTGTAAATCTTATTGTACCGGTAGTGCATGTGTAGCATTTTCCTTTCCATTTTAATGCTTGAACCTGCACTGCTTTTTTCTTTCTGCGAACCTGTATAGTGTTGAGAATCGAGATCAGTGATGATGAAGGTTATCTAGAGAAGTGTTAGGAACTTAGGAGATGAGCTGGTTTATCATGTGTATTTTATTGTTCCCGTAGGAAAAATAACATGCGGACAATATGACAGGTATTTTGAACATTTTAGAGTAAAATGATAGCATGAAGACTCATTCAAAGATTTGAGAGCATACATGGTATGGTGAAATTGATTTGGACATGTCCAAATTGTTGGCTCCTAGGGATTCTGGAATGAAGAGTATTCCTGTTGCATATGGTTCATAGAGCAGTCTTTTTCCTACTCAATGACTTTAAGAAGTTCATCTTTTAGTAATTCCCAGAAGTGTTGGAAGAACAGAGCTAGAAAGCCATCAGGACCTACTGCCTTGTCTTAGCTGAAGGAGAAGATGGTGGTTTTGAGTTGTTTTATTTCTATAACCACATTGATTATCTTTGGGATATATGCAAGAAGTTTTTCCTGGGCATGTTAAGTGTGAAACTAATTTGATGAATCAGTGAGGATTTGTTTTTAGTAATCAGTTGCATTGTTCATCATGTCTAGTGGATTAGTTATCATGTGACCTTAGAATGATGCAATCTGTGATGCTAGTTAACATGCTACTTATTTTGAAAAGCTTTGTGGAGGAAAGCTTTTTTCTCGTCTGCCCAATTAATCCATTTTTTCATGATCTTTGCCTCCTGAATATTTTCCCCATGTTGTAAAGGGGAGAGTTCTTGCACAAACCCTTGTTCCTCAAACAGAGAAATTACATTCAGAATGTTGACATGTCTATTTGGATGTCACTGTATGTTGCACATTTAATGATGAAGTGCACGGTAAGAAGTGAATACCCCAATGATAAACCTTGTTAATGGATAACCATAATTTTATCATGTGGAGTGTAAAGCTAATTAAGTCTGCTGTTAACAGGAAATAGAAACGCACAATATGCTAGCCTTTGAAGACTTGGTTTGAGAACTGCCTTGTACTACATGGTTGAACATGATTTGAAATACTGCTGCTTTGCAAGTGAGTAGATACACAAACATCCATGCCACATCTAATAGCTTGTTATTTTCTGCATATCTTTCTGTCTTTTTGTACTCTGGCTTCAGAGAATTATCTTCTAATGACATTTGCTTTTTCAATGCCAGCTGGTAGATTTCAACTGATATTTGAAACTCAAAAGAATCTCTATATGAAATTATCTCAAGATGTCCTGATGAAACTGTATATGCTTCTCTATGCGTGAATATCTTACTAGTGGAAGAACATGAACAAAATGAAGTTACCAGTTGTGGCTGAAAAAAGTGAGAGGAAAGCAAGTGACATGAGCTGTGCAAATGAAATCGAACTTTCTGAAAAGATGGATATAATAGAAATTTCAGATGAATCTGATGATTCTGCCAGCAAGAGTAGTGATATAGCAACTATAGCCGAGGAAATAGAGGACTTGGCAATGGATACAGACATATCAAAAATAGCTGAGGGCCATGCAATTGATGAGGATGTCCTGTATAGAGCAGAGAAAGCAGATGATGATTCATTCATGTGGGGTCTGAGAGATGCTGCAAAAGAAACAGAGGATCTCACCAGAAGCATGGATATAGATAATGCAGGGGAAGTGGGAGGAGTAGCTAGTCAGATAGACTTAACAACAATTGCAGAAGAAACAGAAAGCAGTGAGGAGGAACAAGATGTAACCAAGGGAATTGACAGTGGATTGTCAGATAAAGAACTATGTACTTTCGTCAGGGATACTTCCAAAGCATTCTTTGATGAATGGGGACTGGTAAGCCATCAGATAAATTCTTTTAACGATTTAATGAGTCATGGGTTGCAAAAAGTGTTTGATAATGTTGGAGAGTTTGAAGTAGAACCTGATCATAATCCACAAAAAAGGAGACCGGATTGCATATGGAATCGGGCATGCATTTCTTTTGGGAAGGTCACTGTGGAAAAACCTTCCTATTGTGACAAGGGAGGAAATCTACTGCCACTGAAACCTGCCGAGGCTCGTCTTCGAAACATGACATATTCATCCCCTATCTATGTAGAAATGACAACAAAAGTAAGTAATTTTCTTTGTTTTCTTTTCTGTTTTTGGGTGTATCTGACTTTAATAGATTTTCAAAACTCCTATGTGTTCGCAGAACCTTTTGTTGTTCTTTGATATTGTCTTTGTTCATATATTTATGTGAAAAGTTTATTTGTTCTAATTTGTTTGCTCTAAATGGCATACATAAGTATTCCTGTAACATGGGGTATGGTAATAGGCTGTCTAGTTGTCTTCCTTTCTGGTTTAAAATAATCACTCGAAAGTATTTATGCCTGTGTTTTTTTCTTCCTCTTTGGGATGGTGGAAAAATTAAAAGCATCCTTCCAAAATAATCTCTTTCTCTGGAAGAGAGAGATCTTTCTCTGTCAAATAACAGCCTTTAATTGGACTTGGAAATTAAAAAACTAACAGTTCTACATGTGAAATAGTAATCATGGTTGTTATTTTCTTAAGAATAATTTGTATTTTCTGAGCTATTGCTTTATATAGGACATTTTCTGTGCAACAATATTGAGGCACTTCACACTGTATTTTTGTCAGAAATTTTGGTAAGTGATCCTGATGAAAAATTTAGCATGCATTGCTCCTAAATTCCTAATGATAAAACTTTACTTGATCAATAACTTCTTGCTATGTGTTGGATTGCTGAATCTTATACACTCCTCTTATCATTATGGGATGCAAATGAGTATGTTGAAAATATCAAAATTTAATGTAATTATGTAATTTTTTATTCACTATGTTTGTTCGTGTTTTTATTGTATTTATTTCACATGCATATTATGCTTTTTGGTGCAAACTATCCAACTGTTGTCATGCTTATCTTGGGAATGAACACTGCTTCTTGATAAATCAATGCAAGAAAAGCAATTGGATCACAGTTTCTGAGATTGATGTAACCAACGGGGATACTCAGATAAAATATGAGACTTAAGCTCTGCAATTATAGACAATTGCAGTTACATAGGTTCTATATCATCTCCGCAAAATGATGGATTGAAATTAATCTCCACAATGTGCATCTGCTGCATGTGGTTATTGATTTTCATATAGTTTGTTTAAGTATTTAACTTTGTAGTCACTTTTTATTTCTGTGGTTTTCTATCTAATAGTTTTAACATTTTGAGATCTTCCTGGTTCCTCAGAGCCATATAAAAGGCAGTAGGATTGCTGGTTCTGCAATTACAGACGAATGCAGCAACATAGTTTCTATATCAGCTCCACATAAGGATGGATTGAGATTAGTCTCCACAACATGCATCGGGTGTATGTGGTTATTGATTGTTGTGTTGTTTGTTTTTACTTGCTAGTCTCTTTTTATTTCTGCTGTTTTTTATGTAATAGTTTTAATGTTTTGAGATGTTCTTTGCCTCATGAATCCATATGTGTCATGTCCCCTTCTCAGTGACATCTCTCGGAGCACAGGATTGGCCTATCATACGATCCTCGTAGGCTAATGGACTGGATAGAGGGTCATTTTGGAGCTTGGCTCAGCTTCAGTTGGCGGAGTTTGATCAGTAGGCTTTCGTTTGGGCTCGATCGGAGACTTCTTGCAGAAGTTGCTATTTTTAGCAGTTCCTGGCAGGCAGCGTGGGACCCCTGCTATTTTTAGCAGTATGGCTTTGGCAGCATTCAGAATCACTTCAGTGTTCGTCAGCTTCAGACGGATCAGTCATCGGATGTGTAACGAGAGAAATATTAATATTTAATTGTATTGATTAAATATTAATTAATTGAAGATTATAATATAAAGTTATAATATGAAATTATAACTTAAGTGATTCTGCTTGAGGGGGTCGCCATCATCAGAGAGGGGGCCAAATTGACATTTAAAATTATATTAAAATATTTGGCTGGGACTATTGAAATATTAAAAAGAATTAAAAGTGCGAATTTTAATAAAACCCTATTATTGAGGAAATCGCACTTTTGAGGTTATTAGGCTGTTGCATTGGGAATTGGGCCATTATGATGATTATTGATTTTGAGATTGATCAACTTTGATCTGAGCAAGAGACTTTAGGGTTTCAAGTTCGAATTCCTTGGGGAACGAGCCATCTCCATCGGAAGCAATTCAGAGGGTGTGAAATAACACTTGATTTATTGCCAGCAGAGGTTTCTTCATTCAGGAGGAATCACAGAGCTTCAGAGGTTATTTATTTACAGAGCTTCAGCATATTTATCCATTCAGAAGGCATTCATTTATTAAGGCGTCCATATTCAGGAGATCTGGAGAGTTGTGAAAGAGCCGTACAAAGTCATTTATTGCATGCTGCAGCCGTACCATTCAGTACAGCAGGCCGTACTTCTGTCTTGGGCCGTACTTCACAAATCAAAGGAAACGCCTTCCCTTTTGACTTCCAGCTTGCATCATTGGGGGCGCTGGGGTTCCAGAAGACACTAGAGATTACCAGACAGGAGGAGAAAGGAGAACTCATTGCAGCCGTACCATATTCATCAGATCATTTATTGCTGTTTCAAAAATCAGGTTTTCAAATAATCGTTGCCTTTTACTTTGCATGTTATCAGAACTTCATTGTAATCATCTCAGACGTATAATAGATTATCTGGCAACATTGTTATCAGTAGATTTCTCAGTTTACGGAGTTGAAATATTTTATTTGAATTTATTATTATTTTTCAAGCAAAATCGCATTCTTTCATTTCATATGCAAAAAACCCAAAAATTACAAAAAAACCAAAAACGTAAGAAAAAAACAAACAAAACTGTTAGATTTGAGAAAGGAGGAAACTAGGGTTTCTACAGTGGTATCAGAGCTGGAGGTCTCGAGGTCGAGACTCGCGGAGCGTGGTGGGCTGTGATGTCCCGATGCGGGCCCCTATTGGAAGGTGACGTAGGTCTGTCCGAGCGGTTTTCCCAGCCACGTGTCCGGGGTCTTCGGCGGGAGTACCTATCCTGGGGATGCCCCCTTAACGCTAAGAGGGGTGCCATTCACTACCAGTCTGGGCTTTTGGTGCAACGATAACTAACTGGTGTGACTTGGGAATGACCGAATTGCTATATCTAGGTCATATTATCAGTGCAGATGGAGTGCGCATGGATCCTAAAAAGATCCGCGCCATTATTGATTGGCCCACACCAGCAAACCTGACACAGTTGAGAGGGTTTCTCGGTTTGTGTGGATTCTACCGCCGATTCGTGAATGGTTATTCACGACATGCAGCCCCAATGACAGATTTAATGAAGAAGGGGGCATTTGTTTGGACTCCTGAGGCACAGGAGTGCTTTGATAAATTCAAGGAGTTGATGACCACATGCCCAGTGTTAGCACTTCCAGATTTTACGAAGCCTTTTGAGCTTCAATGTGATGCATCAGGTGAGGGCATTGGTGCGGTGCTTATGTAGGACAAGCACCCGATTGTGTACGAGAGCCGCAAACTTAGAGGGCCCGAGAGACTATATAGTATTTATGATAAGGAGATGCTCGCGATCATGCATGCCTTAGCAAAATTTAGGCAGTATCTTGTTGGCAGCAAATTTTGCATAAAAACTGATCATAACAGTCTGAGACACTTTTTAGGGCAGCGAGATCTTAATGACAGGCAGCAGAAGTGGGTCAGTAAGTTGCAGGCTTATGACTTTGATATTTCATATATCAAAGGTACACAGAACGTAGTGGCGGATGCACTATCACGTAGACCGTATTTGAGCACTATGGTTCATATCTCAGAGGATTGGAGGCATATGATAGTGGCAGAGTATGCCAAGGATAGTTGGGCCTCCAGTATTGTTGAGGGATCAGCAGTTGATACCAAGTATACGCTTGTAAATGACTTGATCATTTACAAGAACAGGATATTTTTGATCCCAGGTTCTGAGGTGAAGAACATCGTTATGCGGGCCTTTCATGACATGCCTACAGCAGGACATCCCGGATACTTCAAGACCTACAGGTAGATACGGGAGAGGTTCACTTGGAAAGGGCTCAAGGGAGATGTTCTTCAATATGTGCGTGAGTGCCCTGTTTGTCAGCAGAACAAGCAGGAGAACACGTACCCGGCAGGTTTACTACAGCCACTTCCGATTCCTGACAGGAAGTGGGAATGCCTGTCGATGGACTTTATCACGGGCTTGCCTAAAGCCCAAGGGCGTGATTGCATTTATGTAGTTGTGGATCGGCTTACGAAGTATGCCCACTTCTTTCCGATCACCACGACTTACACAACTACACAGGTAGCAGAGGTATTCTTTCGCGAGGTATTCAGACTTCATGGGTTGCCTCAGAGCATCGTGAGCGACAGAGATAGTCGGTTCCTGAGTAACTTCTGGCAGGAGGTATTCAGACTTTGTGGGACCGAGCTCACTCCGAGCACTAGTTACCACCCAGCGGTGATGGGGCGAATTGTGAACAAGTGGGTGGAAGGTTACCTCGAAACTATATAGCGAACATGGGTCGAAATGGATACATTTATTGTGAGTATTACTATAACTTCGACACATTTCCATATGACCGCATTCGGATGTCACCCTTCATGGCGTTATGCGGGTATGAGGTGCAGAGTTCCTTGATTTGCTACTGAGCGACAGTAGGGTGCCGAGTGCAGGAGGTTGGTTGCAGGAGAGTCAGGACACTATGAGGGCTCTCAAGGAAAATATAGCCAAGGCACAGAATCAGCAGAAATAGTATGCGGATCAGAAGAGGACGGAGAGGCATTTCGAGGTTGGTGACATGGTTTACCTCATGCTGCAGCCCTACCGTCAGTCCACTCTTAGGAAGCGTGGGTCAGAGAAGCTTAAGCCACGTTATTACGGACCTTTCAGGATCCTGAGGAGAGTTGGCGAGGTGGCTTACGAGCTTGAGCTTCCAGCAGAGAGCAGGGTACACAATGTATTTCATGTATCATGCCTCAAGAAGGCGTTGGGTCATCGTGTGGTACCATCTGCAATTCTACCTCCCTTAGATGATGAGGGAAAGTTGATCTTAGTACCTGAGTCCATCCTGGAGTACAGGGAGAGGCAGTTGCGTAGGAGGACTATCAGGGAATATCTGGTGAAATGGAAATTTACCTGCTTGAGGATGCCTACATGGGAGGCGAAGGATATTCTGCGACATCCGGCATTGGGAATAGCAGGGGACAAGCAATTTGGGAGAAGCGGTTGTCATGTCCCCACTTCTGTTGACATCTCGAACCTGAGTTGGCCTATCATACGATCCCTGCATTAGGCTAATGGAATTTGGATAGAGGGTCATTTTGGAGCAGCTGAAGCAGTTAAGCGGAGTTTGTCGATGAAGCTTTCGTTTGGGCTCGTCGGAGAACTTCTTGCAAGTTACTATTTCCTGGCAGGCAGCGTGGGACCCCTGCTATTTTTAGCAGTATGGCTTTGGCAGCATTCAGAATCACTTCAGTGTTCGTCAGCTTCAGACGGATTAGTCATCGGATGAGTAACGAGAGAAATATTAATATTTAATTGTATTAATTAAATATTAATTAATTGAAGATTATAATATAAAGTTATAATATGAAATTATAACTTAAGTGATTCTGCTTGAGGGGGTCGCCATCATCAGAGAGGGGGCCAAATTGACATTTAAAATTATATTAAAATATTTGGCTGGGACTATTGAAATATTAAAAAGAATTAAAAGTGCGAATTTTAATAAAACCCTATTATTGAGGAAATCGCACTTTTGAGGTTATTAGGCTGTTGCATTGGGAATTGAGCCATTATGATGATTATTGATTTTGAGATTGATCAACTTTGATCTGAGCAAGAGACTTTAAGGTTTCAAGTTCAAATTCCTTGGGGAACGAGCCATCTCCATCAGAAGCAATTCAGAGGGTGTGAAATAACACTTGATTTATTGCCAGCAGAGGTTTCTTCAATTAGGAGGAATCACAGAGCTTCAAAGGTTATTTATTTACAGAGCTTCAGCATATTTATCCATTCAGAAGGCATTCATTTATTAAGGCGTCCATATTCAGGAGATCTGGAGAGTTGTGAAAGAGCCGTACAAAGTCATTTATTGCATGCTGCAGCCGTACCATTCAGTACAGCAGGCCGTACTTCTGTCTTGGGCTGTACTTCACAAATCAAAGGAAACGCCTTCCCTTTTGACTTCCAGCTTGCATCATTGGGGGCGCTGGGGTTCCAGAAGACACTGGAGATTACCAGACAGGAGGAGAAAGGAGAACTCATTGCAGCCGTACCATATTCATCAGATCATTTATTGCTGTTTCAAAAATCAGGTTTTCAAATAATCGTTGCCTTTTACTTTGCATGTTATCAGAACTTCATTGTAATCATCTCAGACGTATAATAGATTATCTGGCAACATTGTTATCAATAGATTTCTCAGTTTACGGAGTTGAAATATTTTATTTGAATTTATTATTATTTTTCAAGCAAAATCGCATTCTTTCATTTCATGCAAAAAACCCAAAAATTACAAAAAAACCAAAAACGTCAGAAAAAAACAAACAAAACTGTCAGATTTGAGAAAGGAGGAAACTAGGGTTTCTACAATATGAAAGGCAGTGGAATTGCTAGTTCAAGTTGAGATTTGTGGCCTTTGCTGACAGTGGAAGAAACTGGTATTCTGTGGTCCACAAATCTACCCAGAAGTCGCATAGTGCGTGCCATGGTAAAATCAATTTGGTAGCATATTTAGCAAGAATTAAGTATCCACTAGGCATATGACAAATAAGAGGTAGAAATAATGTAAATCATGTGAATGGCATCAAACTAGGTCATTTTGTAATAAAATGATTAAAAGGAACCTCTAAAACATGCTATCATTGCAGAAACTGGACTATGAATCTTTATAAAGGTGATGTATATTCAGCATGTATTCTGTGACATGGGTATTGGGGAAAACTTTACAAGGGTTTGTAAGATGCATATTCACACTGTTAAATAATGAAAACCATACCCCAATCTTTGCATTGACCTCTGATGCTATCAAGATGTGGTGGTGGGGTCCTTGTTTGTGGGACATTAGTGTGCTTCATTCCAAATCTGTTGAGCTTCATTTCCTCTTCTATTCTTCGAGCTGTGGGTGAGGATCTCATTGATTCTTTGGGTAAAGATCCTGCTTGAAGAGTACTTTACATTGCATGCCGCTTTCATGATGATCTCTAAGTGTAATGGAAGTTGGCTTCAGATGTCTACCTTGAGGAAACACATTAATTCCATGCAAAGTACATAGTTATTTTCTAGGATTTTATTCTTGCTACATTTGCTTCCTTGAAAGAGAGGGAGATCTTATTCTTGCCCCATGGTTTTATTCAAATTGTTCTTTATATGTGGAGCTGGTTGCTTTTTTTTGATTGCTGGTTTGGGTTCAACTCTTTGGCATGCTAATAGAATTTTGTAATCCCTTTGTGTTTTGAAGAGTTAGAGAAATCGCTATTAGAGTTATGCATTGCCAAAGCAACTCTATGGTAAATCCTAGAAGTTGTGTCAAGGTTTGGGTAGGAATGAATATAGACAAGCCTCTTCCCAAAGACACCACTCTCAAATCTCTAGACTAGACGTAGACAATGGTCATAAAAGCAGACTAAGAAAGTTTGCCCTTTTGATTCAAATTCTTCAAGGATCAATTGTAGAAAAAATAGTTCCCCATGAGAAAGAGCCTTTTGAGGATGAAGACAACTTTCAAAAGCCAAAGAAGTCTTCTTGAAAAGTAAAGTAAGTTTGATGTTCAAAAGAACGAGGATCTAAGTGTGCTGAAAAGGGGGTGGGGTTGGGGCTTGTATGAGATAATCGAAAAGGCCTCACAGAGTTGATCCTTTATAGGACATTTGGGTATTCTAATCCAAAAAAGAAAGGCTTGATCTGTTTGGGACATGTTGAAATGAATTTGTTTAAAAGGATAATTTTGTTGAAGAGTTTTTAAAGTAGACTATTGTGAAGTTGGAATACGAGGTGCTTGAAAAGATTCCTTTTATACAATTTAGTTTGGAACTTTGAGATTGAAGAGGGGGAACTTAACCCATCTTCTAACACTTACAAAAATCAAAATAAACTAAAAGTCTAGCAGATATTTTCAAAGACAGCAATGCTATTAGCAAGATTTTAGAGTCATGGAAATCAACAGTAGAAATTAAAACAAATGACAAGGAAGAACCTTTCTATTAGAATGGTCTAAAAAAGTCCTTGTGTAATATTTGTTCTCAAAGGCAGCTAGGTTATAGAAATTAATTAATTATATCATCGTCTGATGATGGAAATTAAGTGAATTGGATATAAAAATAAAAATAAAATTTGTTGATGGAATTCTAGGTGTACATCTAGGTACTATAAAGATGTACTTGGATAAAAGAACAATAGGTTATAAAGATTGTTAAACACTAGTCACTAAAGAAATGTAGACACATAGGAAGAGGGTAAAACTAAAGTGGTTAATTTTAAACCATAAGGGTTAAATACAAAAATAAACAATGATGTGAGGACACCTCAATGAAGCATGAAGTTGAAAGATGAAAGAGGAAATCAAAATAAGAGATATTCGATGTAGCTTGTTTGTAGCAAGGTTTGGGTTAAGAAAACCGACAACATCACCATCTATAACTAGAAAGTGGCAATGTAGGATTTGATAGTGCTCAAAGGGGGAGTTCCTATAAACCTTTGGAGTTAGTGTGGACAATCCTAGTAGGAAGTTGTGTTCTCCCTTAGTACCTCTCCTAACAATGATGAACCTATGGTGGTTGAGGAAAAAATATTAATATGTGCCTAACTTTGTGATCTACCTTGTAAATAAGGAAGATAACTCAACATTGAAATGAAGCTGATTGACTTTACCTAAACTAAGACTAAAGGGGCTAGGATGCATTCACATTGATACACAATAGGTATATTTTCTCACCAAGATTTCCCCATCCATGCATGAATTGGTTATATCCAATAGGTGTTTAGTGCTCCACTACTTGTAAGTTGTAAGAAGTGATTAGCCTATCGCTTGTAGGGTTCCCCTCAATGAACTATGTTTGAAGATGATAACCTATAGAAGTAAAAGGGCCAAGAACTTTTGTTTAGGCTATTGGAAGAAATTGGATAAATAACCACTGGATTATGATTAGAGGAAATAGTATCTAACACCAAATTTCACAGTAGATATTGTGCTTGAAAGTAAAGTGCTACTTGGTCCCATCTACTAGACGAAGATTCAACAAATCCTATTGACTTGTGGAATAGCCTCAATTTGTAACTACTAGGAGCACATAGCTAGCTAGGTGTGATGAATCCTCATGCCATCTTACCAACTATGTTAGATACTAAGGTAAATCAAATAAAGTCAACTTGTGGAGGGATTATGGCTGAAACATCCAAGTGACTTGAATGTAATATTGGGTTTGTCATCTCCAAGAACTTGGAGTATCTAAAGAGTAATTGAAAAAAGGAATTGATGAGCAAAGATCCTGATAGATTGAATCAAAATCATCTCAAGATGACAACATTGATGTGTGTTGGGAACTTGAAAGATCCCAAACCCAAATCTGATCTGATTTTCTGAGTTTTGTCATTTTAAAGTCTTTGACCAGCGAATAGGAAGGCTTTTGTTTTTGTTTTGTTATTGTGTTTTTTTGATTTTTTTGTGTGTTTTTGCTGAATGTCGATATATGCACTAATATTGCAAACTAGAAGGAAGGAAATTGCTGCTAAAACTTAAATAAACCATACAATTTATTTAGAGAGCAATAATGATGAATTTATTGGCTCAAATGTCATTGTATATACCACAAATCTACATATAACAATTTGATACAAACTTGAACAACAAAGACAACCCCTTTTCAGCTTCTTCCCAGGTTCACAAATCTGCCCTAGGGTTTGATATGAATTTCTAGCTAATTGAGTATGTAAATCGGATCCAATAATTGGTATGAAACCCTTCATAGCACCTAGGGTTTGAAGCCTGTGATCTTGAAATGATGCAGCAGCTGAGGTAAGGTGTAAAATGAGTTGCCAAGGCCTTGTAAAGGCCTATACTACTTATGGATGCCCTTGATCTGTTGCAATATGTTGATATAATACTGCTGCATACTCAGATTTGCAAAATATATACCTGAAACTCATCCAATAAAGCCCAAATTAAGACCCAGGGTAGGCCCTCGCCAAAGGTGAACTGGGTTCTCATCCAATCCACGATAGCCTTTGAGAGTTTTCGTTCCCAAAAGGTTGAAGCAATGCTGAAACCCTTGTCCAGAGCTCAAACTTGCAAAGTGTTTTGTAAAAATGAGAGTAGAATGCTCAAAAATGAGCCCAACATATTGCTTTATAACCTCCCATGAGCTTTTTTATAAAAGTGAATAAAATAATCCTCCTCAAGGGTCTTTCCTCATCAAAAGAAAAAAAGGCCACTTTTTAAAAACAACTTGAGTTACTAGGATGGGGCACTTTTCACTATTCACCTTCTTCACACAACTCAACATGCTCTTCTTGTGGGCTTACCTTACAAAGCTCTTCCCTTGTATGCTCATCATCTACACATTCTTCCCTTGGAAGAAATGAGGACCTAATGTATGACTCTCTTTGTCTTCTTGTGTTATCAAGTTGATTGCATCTTTCCTTGACCTCTTGCAAGTGTTGTCTTGCTTGGGCAGTAAGCATCTTGGATTTTTTGGCTCTTAGTGACCACCCATCATAGAACCCTTGTGTCCTTTTAACATCTTTCACAGTATGGTGAACAAAATCAGGACCTTTGTGGCTTGAATCCACAATATATATCTCATGTGTAACACTCTCAACTTGAGTACCATCATAGGAAGACTGAACAACATCATTACCTTCATGTGAAATGGATGCTACCTCATGATTAGAATTGTTGTTGCAAAAATCAGAATAGGTGTCATACCCTAGTGTCATGTTTTCAACATCTCCAATGGGTTGATCCATGATTGTAACCTCTTCCACTTTGTGTTCAATATGTTGACTCAATGGTGTGTTATAAATCTCCACTGGATCCAAAGTTATTTCTTCTTTAGGACTCCCACCTAATGATTGATTTTCGCATTCATTGTGATCACTTGTTGGCTGCAAACTACAAACAAGTGATTCTTCTTGTTGGGTGAAAATTATGTAATCACCTTTTCAATAGATTACACAACTTGATTTCAACCATAGCTGTGTGAGATGTAATCTCTCCTCTCAGAGAGGGGAGGCACCTTTCTTATTGCTTATTGAAACTATAGTAAAACTAATTAAGTATTCACAAAATGCACACTACAATTACGAGATGGGGGGTGTGTCATATTCATACTTCTCTTTTTTTTCAGAGAATACGTTTTACAATGCTTCACAGTTCATAGTTCTAATTCAAAACTACTTTAAACTAAAAACAAAGCAGTAATTCCAATATCTCTATCTTGTCAAAGCGAAGCTTAGAGATAATAGCATGATAATAATAAACAATAAAATAAGAAAGTAAAGCTCACGAAGGCACAAAGTCGTTTCGTAGCTTTTCACTGATGGATCGTTGAGAGATGTAACGTTTGTCGTATTAGAAGCACAAAGTCTTCTTAGATACAATAATTCTATGAACAACCTGAACAATTACAAGCACAAAGTCTTGTAGATAATCCACTAATAGTTATCCAAACATAAACACAAATCTGAATAAAGAGTGTAACGCAAAGTCTACACAGATTTATTCAAAGCCCTTAGATCTCACACACTAATCACCACCAATTTGATCAAACCATAAGAGAATTGATTCCAACACGAAGTCTGGTATGCAACTTTCTTCTTTATTGATCAGATTTAGATTCAGATTCACAAAGATGAACACAAAGTTTCATACATTTGTTGCAAAATGAGCAGCACTTTGTTGTAAGAGATAAAAGATGGAGATTACAATAGAATTCCCTCTTATTTATAAAAGAGAGGGAAGAGTAAATCTAGGAAATTAGATGAGCAAAATTAGGAAAGTTAGGTGAGCTAAATTAGGAAAATCTCACCTAACTTTAACTTAGTAAAAAATGTTGTCCTTTTTTTTGGGAAAATATCCTAGATTTTACATGTAATTACATTTGTTGAAAAGACATTTAAGATGTTGAAAATTATTTACAAAATGCGTAAAGGAAAGCATAAAAATATTCAACACTGGAGAAAAGAAGTCTTCATGGTTCCTTGCTTTAGGCGCGGAAGTCTTCATATCTCTTTCTTGTCTCTAGGACGAATGCCTCATCTGGACCAATAGTGTAATCCACAATGGTGTGAACTTTGGTGATTGATCTTTTAGTAGATGAGTGAATCTTCTTGCATCTATCAAGATGCATCTTGAGATTATCAAGAGTTGGCTGTATATCACAAATGACATGCATGGAGGTCTTTGAAAAATTTGCATCCTCCACTTGCTTCATGACGACTTCCTTGTAGATCTAGAATAGTTCACTAGCTGGGAGGAAAATATGATCTTCGTCAAGGAGCTAACCCGGTAACTCCTTAATTACATTTTCAAGGACAGTACGATGTCCTTTGACATCTTCTTGCTCTTGGTGGAGATCATCGATCAGAGACTTGATCACTTGGATGCAGTGCTTGAGTGATTCTCTTACCTCCACATATTTCTCCTTGTCGGGAATTACCCCAACTTCCACCAACTTATTGAGCTTTGCCTGCTTCATTTGTGACCAATATGATAAGCATTTTTCCATTTCTTTTTGCTCTTGGGAAATAATACTTTCTTCTTTATCAAGCTCTGATTTGAGCTTGGCTATCTGAGTGGCTTTCTCATCTGTAGCAACTATGACCTAAGAACCATGTTCTATTATTTCATCATTGAAATCATATAACACTTTACCTTTAGAGGCAAGCTTCTCAGCCTTTTCAACAACTGGGTCCTCAGCGCTTATCATAGTCAGGTTGTACATTGCGTGAAAATCCAAAAAACTGTACATTGCGTGAGGGTCCTCTTCTCAAAATGTAAAATGCCTTGCCAAAACTGATCCAAAAACACTGATTTTCTGCCTTTGGAATTTTGACAAACACTTTGCTTGCAACCTTGAACTTGCTGATAATAAGTTTCAGATTGTATTTGAAATTTCAGATTGTATTTGAAATGCTTTTGATGAATGCAAATGCAATATAATTGCTTTCCAAATGCTTCTAAGCATCTACCCATGTCCTAAGATGATGTGCGATATGATTTAGTTTTTTTCAATTGCGTAAACATGAAATTCTGATATGAAATGCACACCTACAGCCAAAAGGCATTTCTACAAACACTTGGCTTGCAAACTATGATGAGTACGATGCAATTATATATGAGTGACATTTCATCAAATAGTTGCCATGCAATCAGCCCTTTGACATTTAGTCATACAATTGCCATGAAACCCTTATATCTCCAAATTGTTATTGCAATGTATTTGAATGTCTACAATTGAAATGCAATATAAATATCTCAGCCAAGACTCTTGGCATGAAAATATACAATGGCAGCTCCACTATACTATAAAATGATTACAAACTGAAATGATTGCCCTTGCTGATTACAATTGATATGAAACCATTCTCTACAATGCAATACATTAAACTAGAATGCAAGTTGCTATTATGACTATAATGAAATGCAAATCGATCCCATTGCTTCAGCCCTCCAATTACAATTTCTTTGACTTCTTAATGACTGAAACACAATGCCAAGTTGCAAACAGCAACTACCTACAGCCTTTGTATGAATTTAAAACTAAATACATTCGAATTATCAATTTGCAAGAACCTGGTAATAAGCTGTAGCAGACATAGATGGACTCGAATCTCCTTGGAAATGATGTATTTGACCTGCTAAAGGCTGTGTCTGATCTCCTTGAGTTAAATCGACCCTCTATGATTTTTCTTGGATTTTTCTTTGGCATCCTTCATCAAAATTGTCCCTTTGATAAGTGCGCCCAGCTTGATGTCAAATTCTGATTTATTTGCAGATTGTTACCCGCTTCAATCTGTTAATGATATAGCAGCTTCGGTAGTTCCTTCCAGCTCAGCTCTTTCGTGGAAACATAAATTAGATGATAGCCGTTGGCTATCTAATTTATATTCGTGTTATCTTCATCTCATAGCATGGCCGACTTGAGAAGATGCGTATCTATCTTGATCTTTTATTAGAAGACAATTAATATTTGTTTATTAATTAGAGTCGTCTTCATTCTCCTTGGGACATGATCTTTAAGGTGGCCGACCTCTTGTGAAGAGGTGTGAATTCAGGCCGATATATGTTCAAAGAGCCTCGAACAAATAAAGCGACATAGGTTATTTGATTGAGGCCGACATTCATTAAAGAAGAGTTGAGATTTCTTAAGAGGCCGACATAAAGGATTTGTCTCTCCATTAATTTGTATATATACACCTTGATTCGTCTATTGTAATCCATCTAGCAGAGTTCGGTTATTCACATCAAGTGCGAATATATCAGTTCATCAAGTGGAAATATATCAGTTCATCAAGGGCGAATTTATCTGATGTTCAAGTGCGAATTTATCTAATAAGCAAGGTGTGAATTCAAGATACAGAGCGAACACATTCAGCGCCAAGACTTTACTCAGTGTGAACTTTACACAGTGTTGAGCTAACACAGATTGAAGACCATCCAGTGCAAAGCGAACATTGCCAGATCTGTGTTCAGTCATTGCCAGGTGTGATTTAGCAGGTTGTCATCTGTCATTCCATATTGCCAGGTGCTGTATATCGGTCTTGTGTTAGACCTCATTGTAATGTGTAAAATTGCCACTGTTACACCAAATATAAGAGAGATCTTTGTTGCTGGGTTTTTCTCCCTCAAGAGGAGGGTTTTCCCAGGGTATCTGCTGTGTTATTGTTTCTGATTTTGAATTATTTTCTGTGCATTTAATCTGTTCACCTAAATTTAACATGGTATCAGAGCGGGTTTGAGGATCGTGATCAGATTATTGCATTCGGATTATTCCATTTGTTCAATTTGTCAAGATGGTGTTCAAGAAAATTCGTGGAGCTTTGTGTGCTGTTAGGCATTTGGATTGCAAGTCTTAGAATGGAGCATTAATCTAAAGCCCTAGAGCAAAGCGCCTGATAACAGGTTGTGATCCTCTGCATAAGGAGTCTATGCTACCTTGAGATGAATTGAGAAGCTGAAATTAGGCTCTCGGGTCAAGCGGCATTGATGAAAGTGTAAAAGAGTTTTATGTATGGGCATCTATCAAGAACTTATGGGGATGAGCTTAAGGAATTGATGTTTCTCTCATACCTTGTTCCATAAGGTTTACTATCATGGGCCTATGATCAGTCATGAACCTCACAGAGGAAGGTTGTGAACATATCCGAGTGTGAGAGCTGTGAAGTATATTTAGTACAGTGAATCTTTAAAGAGATAAGTATTCTTTATTCACTTCCTTAATATCACCTTCTAGGTTGAAATTTTAGTTTGCTAATTGCTTACTTGAATCATGTGTGATAGAGATCTTTGGAAAATGTCATCATTCATTGCATTTTGTTGTATAGATCTCTGAGTGTGACTCTGAGATGAAAAAGTGAAATGAAATTTCGTTGTGATGGTCACATCGATACCTTTCTCCATGTTCATGGACTGCAATGATGCCTTGAGAAGGCTGGTCCTATATTGAACATGTTGGCTGCATGCAAGAAATCTGTAGTTTGTACAGACCGTCTCTTGTTGATGCTGAGTTTAGCACTCTTGAGAGGAGCAAAAGATGGAAGCAGGATATATCAGAATTCAAAAAAGATAAGTTTCTTTATCCCTTCATTCTGATCTTTTATATATTTCTCTTTAGGTTGTTTTATTCATGTTTTAAATTCTTATGTACTCACACTATAATCTGATATAGTAAACTTTGTATGATTCTAGCCTTGGATAGCTATAAATTGTTAGTAATCTCTCTCTAAAATGCTTCCAAGACAGACTTAGGAGCAAGAAGGAGATGAGAGACTGCTTAGTAATGAAAAGCTTGAGGCATCTTGTGAGGGAGTCATGCCGACCAAAGAAATGTTCAAACAACTTGCAGCCATGAGACTGAGTTAGTGGCTAGAGGGAGTTCAATTCCAGAAGTCTTCTTTGCAATCTCTGAAGTAGGAATCAAGAGGGAGTTCAGTGACTTGCTGAGAAGAAGTGAAGATTGCAATGTTGTAAGAATAGAGTGTTCTGAGAGGACAGCCCGTACTTAAAGATGCAGATGAAAGCATTGAAGAAGTACAAGGCAAGATTCATAGCTCGTGGGTTTTCACAGAAAGAGGGAGTTGTTTATGAAGAAACATTTGCTCCTGTTGCTCACTGTTTCGAGGTTCATGGGAAGAAGTCACATGTTTGCAAGCTGAAGAAGGCCTTGTATGGTCTTAAGCAGGTTCCCCGCACATGGTACGAAAGGATTAATCGATACCTGTCAAGTTTGGGCTTCTTAAAGAATGATGCTGATTCAAATCTCTACTTCAAGGTAATCAATGGTGATGCATTAATTTTGGTTTTATATGTTGACGATCTAATCCTCACTGGAGAAGATCACCTGATTCTTGAATGTAAGAAGGATTTAACTTCTGAATTTGAGATGAAGGACCTTGGGCTCATGCATTACTTCCTTGATTTAGAAGTCTGGCAGAAGTCAGATGGTATGATTTTAAATCAAAGGAAGTACACCATTGATATACTTAAGAGATTTGGCATGATGGATTGCAAATCCATGTCTACTCCTATGGAGACCAATCTTCATAAATTGAAGGAGGCTGCAGCTAGTTCAGATTTGGTGGATCCTACGTTGTACAGACAGCTGATTGGATCCTTGATGTATCTAGTTAACACTAGACCTGATATTTGCTATGTAGTGAGTGCACTTAGCCAGGTTTATGTGTGATCGAGACAGATACATCTTGTTGCGCTAAACATATCTTGAGATACTTGGCGTGGCGCAGGTTGGATATGGGTTGAAGTATTGCCGGATCTGCACAGGTTACTTGGTTTATTGTGATTTGATTACGAGGTTATCCGCAGTCGAGAGCACCTCTGGCTGTTGCCGGTTTGGGTTGCTATGATGATTTCCTGTGCAGAGGAAGCGTCTTAGCATTGAGTATAGCAGTGATACATTGCAGCTTGCATGCGCTCGGGAAGCAGTGTGGCTTGGCTCCTTACAGGATTGTTTGGACAATCAATGGAGCCTACTATTATTCATTGTGATAATCAGAGTTGTGTGAAGCTTCCTGTCAATCCTGTGTTTCATGACAGAACCAAGCATGTTGAGATCAAATACCACTATATCAGAGATATGGTACTGCGGAAGGTGTACAGTTGAGGTACATCAGCACTGATGAGCAGACGGTAGATATTCTCACCAAGCCTCTCGCCAGGGATAAAGTTTGTATACTTCGAGATAAGCTTGGTATGGTGGAGAATCCAACCTTGATGAGTATGAGTCTCGATGTCGGTGAAACCTTCTTAATGCATTTTCTTGTGGAAGAATTTGAGGTGAAAGCCCTTGTTTCCACCCTCGGTGAGTCATGGTGGATGTCATGTGTGTGACTCCATGACATATGTTGTACTTGTGTTTCACCCTCTGAGAGAGTCATGGTGAGAAGTCCGTTGAGGTGACAACATCACGCAAGTGATGGTGCACTTGTACTTACTATTGCACTTTCGTGGCGGAAGAATTTGAGGGTGAAAGCCCTTGTTTCCACCCTCGGTAGTCATGGTGGATGTCATGTGTGTGACTCCATGACAACATCACGTGAGAGAGTCCGTGATGATCTTCTTGTACTTGTGTTTCACCCTCTGGGAGAGCCATGGTGAAAGTCATGTTGAGGTGACAACATCACGCAAGTGATGAACACTAGTACTTATCATTTGATGGTTGATATCGAGACGATATCAAATATCACGTTGAGGTGATATTTCTCTCTTTATATTTGATTGCAGGCAATGATGGCAGATGAACCTCATATGGAGACGATTCGTATTATGTAGCTGGAAGTTCTCTCCCTAGCTGAGAGGGAGTGTTAATGATATAGCAGCTTCGGTAGTTCCTTCCAGCTCAGCTCTTTCGTGGAAACATAAATTAGATGATAGCCGTTGGCTATCTAATTTATATTCGTGTTATCTTCATCTCATAGCATGGCCGACTTGAGAAGATGCGTATCTATCTTGATCTTTTATTAGAAGACAATTAATATTTGTTTATTAATTAGAGTCGTCTTCATTCTCCTTGGGACATGATCTTTAAGGTGGCCGACCTCTTGTGAAGAGGTGTGAATTCAGGCCGATATATGTTCAAAGAGCCTCGAACAAATAAAGCGACATAGGTTATTTGATTGAGGCCGACATTCATTAAAGAAGAGTTGAGATTTCTTAAGAGGCCGACATAAAGGATTTGTCTCTCCATTAATTTGTATATATACACCTTGATTCGTCTATTGTAATCCATCTAGCAGAGTTCGGTTATTCACATCAAGTGCGAATATATCAGTTCATCAAGTGGAAATATATCAGTTCATCAAGGGCGAATTTATCTGATGTTCAAGTGCGAATTTATCTAATAAGCAAGGTGTGAATTCAAGATACAGAGCGAACACATTCAGCGCCAAGACTTTACTCAGTGTGAACTTTACACAGTGTTGAGCTAACACAGATTGAAGACCATCCAGTGCAAAGCGAACATTGCCAGATCTGTGTTCAGTCATTGCCAGGTGTGATTTAGCAGGTTGTCATCTGTCATTCCATATTGCCAGGTGCTGTATATCGGTCTTGTGTTAGACCTCATTGTAATGTGTAAAATTGCCACTGTTACACCAAATATAAGAGAGATCTTTGTTGCTGGGTTTTTCTCCCTCAAGAGGAGGGTTTTCCCAGGGTATCTGCTGTGTTATTGTTTCTGATTTTGAATTATTTTCTGTGCATTTAATCTGTTCACCTAAATTTAACACAATCGACTTCAACTTAGATGCTTTCCTTCTACAAAATCGTTCCTCAATAAGCTGTTATCTCTTCACAAAATCTGATAGTTCTCTCTTGCCAAAATCGAACCCAGCCAATATACATAAACTGAAAATATCTTCCAATATGCTCTTCAAAGGTCCAAGATAAAATCTGCAAGTGCTCCACAAATTGAACTCACCAAATTTGGCCGTTGGCCACAAAATTTGCATCAATTGAGAAGTCTGAGGTAACTCCTCCACAATTCCAACTAGGGTTGGTGTTGCACAACCGAAATTGGCACTTACCCAGCTAGGTTTGGTCTTTCACAAACGAAGATTGGAAACCAATAAGCTAAGCATTTAGCTTCAGCAGTGTAGTAGAAAGTGTATTCAACTCAAGATGTCCAAATGCATAGCCAAAGCCTCTTTTTATACTTTTTCAACCTCATCACCAAGAGACTTCTAGAAGATTCTAGATTTATTCCTTAAGTGACTTTATTATTTCATTATTTTATTATTAAGTCACTTAAGTCACTTTTTATTATTAAATTAATTAAATAATAAGTCATCCCTTTTGTTATATATATATATTTTTGGAATAACTTAATAAATAATTAATTTAATAACACCTTTTGATTTAATTAAATCATTATTTAAGGTATCCTCATAAAATATCAATAATTTGGACAACTTAATTAAATAATTTAATTAAATCACCATACCTCCAATTCGGTGACATGACTCTAAACAGCCGTATAGCGCTCGGCCTTTTGCTTGTACATATCTCAGGCTTGTTCCATTTTGTCAAGCCTTCCTGCCAACACATCTAGGACTACTTGTGCATTTGCTTTGGCACTTTCATTTGTCACTTTCCCAAGCTGGACTCTAGTGATAGTGTAGTCCTACATGTTTACATCTCCTTCCTCTTGTGGTGGTATACCAATCTCCTCAAACTTATGACCAGTCTTGTCAACATGAAGCATTGAATGTACTTTGGCCTTTTTCTTCCCTTTGGCTTTTGGAGGGGCTATCTCTTCAAGATCGAGCTCTTTTGGAGAGATCATTTGTTTCTTTCGCTTCGATACTTGAGATACCTACCAAGGGGGGAGAGAGGAAGTGTACGCCTCTTGACTGACCGTCAACTCTTGTGTCACAACCGCTTCTATAGAAATGACTGGTATGGTGACAATTGGGGTAGTATTTGTCATGATTGCTCCAATAGATTGCAGACCAAGTTGACCTTGCAAGAATTCATTCATAAATCTGTTGAATTCAACTTTAGAATTGATGTCATAAGATGGAGATGACAAACTGGGGATGGATGATGGAGAGCTTGAAAAAATATCAACAGTTTGTGTATTTGAAACTGCAAGAGGAGTGGCAAGCATGGTTGATGCTGTAGAGGAATCAAAAACGTCCACTGCATGTATGGTAGATGTGGGAGGAGGTGATGTAGGAAGAGGAGGTGCAGGAGTGTTAGGATTAGGAGGTGTATGAGGAACATTTGAAGTTACGGGCGATGATGTTTGGGGAAGATCTTCGACAACATTCTCATTTGGAGATAGAGTTTGTTCTTCATCATGCTTGAGTTCCTATTTATCGTTACACCCCGATTGTATAGCTACTAGATTATTAGTACTGGATAAGGATTATGTGTTTGAAAAGACAATTTCATGAATGAATAAAGATATGATGCACCTTGTATCAATATGAGTTTTGTACAGTAATGATTGTCTCATTCTTATGTTGTTCAATTGATGTTAAAAATGGTGAAAATGTGCATTATGAGGTTAATGTGTGATGTTATATCTTGCAAAGTTTATATATGCTGTTATTGTTGTGAGCATTTGATTGCCGTGAGTTTATGACTGTGGATGCAGGTATTTGAACCAGTCCTCTTGGCGGAGGGGAAATATCACTTGGGGGAGGGGCTTGGTCGTTTAACCGGTAATGTTAATCAGTTGAGCATACACACAGATCATGAAGGGTATAGAGGAACCAAGTCAGATAATTTAGTCTTGATATGTCGTCCATAGGCTTTAGGAGCTTGGTTTACTTGTTTGTGCTTTGTGGGTAATGATTGTTTATTGTCAGACTTACTATACTGTGACCCCTTGTATGAATGATGTGATAGATATGTGTTAAAGGTTGAGTGGGTATGTATACACATGTATACACTGTGTACACGTATCTATATGTATAGACATATCGATACATACGTACGTTAAGCAGATGGATATGCTCATACGCATGTGTCGACATGTATATACGCATACATACGTATACACAAGAGTATATATGGTTATACGCATGTATATACGTACACACCCCACCTAATATCTGTGGTGAAAATAATATTTTAATATTATTGTCTAGGAAATTTACATATATATGTATGTATAAATGTATATATCAATGAAGTAGTTATATTTTATGATATATATATAGATACATAAATACATGTGTAAGTATATATATATTTATATATTTTATAAGGTATAAAATATATGTGTAAATATTAAGGTAATATATGCATATATATGCATATATATATATATTATGATGGTAATGTCGAAAATATATATATATATATATATAAATATATTAATACTTAATAAAAATACATATATTATAAAATATATAAATATACATTATTAAATATTTAAAGTGAAATTTTTTATAAACTCCAAAGTGGAAATATTAGTAAATATTTAAAAGAATAAATATAGAACTCAAAAGTAATAAAGTTAAAAGATTTAAATCTTTTAACATGAGCAAGTTTATTAAAGTGGACAATTAAAAGAAGATAGTCGCTAGTCTTGAGCAAAACATGGAGACTTAGTATTGAACCTTTTTCTTAATATAAGGAAAAAGAAAATATGAATCAAATTTTTGGTGTAAACATTTGAAAAGAATAAACCAAAACACAGTTGAGAGTCTTCCCGTGAATAGGAAGAAAGCTTCAACGTAGCAAAAATGATGGAGGAAAATTTCAGCACTGGGTAATAGGAAATGCCAACCAATGGTTTTGTGTTGTAACAAGCTGAGACTTGACAAAATCGCAGCAAAATGAGTCATTTGTTTTTATGCGCCAGGCAAGGACATTTTTTCCTGTAGGTGGCGATTTCTGAGGTTTAAGTTGAATTTTTCTGGTAATGCTGGCTCCAAGAGGGTCGATTCACTCCTTTTTGAGATGACATAAGGTTTATTTTGCTTGCCAAGTGACATTTAATTGGGTCTGGGCGCCTTGTTGTCATTCTACATGCCCAAAAAGAAGGAAATTTTTGCAATTACGGGCCTATAAATAATTGCCCAGCCATTCATTGTTGGATATCCTTGTGCAATTTGTTACTTGCGAATTTGAGAGCTTCCTTGTCCATTGTCTAAGCTGCTGTGTAGTTTTCTATTGCTGCATTATACCATTTTGCTGAGAGTGTGAGAATTAGAAGCTTTTACCAACTGCTGTTAATTGACTGTGCTAAATCCCTTGTAGAAGAGTGAATTAACAACTTCTATTAGAGAAGTATTAATTAAGAAGAGTGATTTGAAGGAGTCATCAACATTGAAAGAAAGTTTTTGCAAATCAGCCATCTCCATTTGGGAATTCTGGAAGTTGCTGACGGAACAGTGCTGAGAAAAGAGCTCATTATAATAGGCATGATATATATTTAATAATTCTTGTTTGAACGCTGCTCTCTTTTATTCTTGAGTTTGAGATTTGCAATTAGATCATATTGCAATTAGTTCATAGAAATTTAGTAATGTCTTGATGAATTTTCATTGCATTTAGAGACAAATGTGTGAGGAATTTCGTTATATTTAAAGGGTAAATGAATAAGGAAAACCAATGCAATTAAGGGTAAATGCTTAGGAAACTCAATGCATTTTAATGGTAGAATAAAAGAAGGATTTAAAGATAAAAGGGTTGTAAAAAGGGAAACAAATGTTTAAGAAGCTTAAGGGTAGCTTTACTTAATTTGCAATATTCAATGAATGGTTTTTATGTGCATTTGATTGAGTTTGCAATTTTGTATGATCTCCGTATATGAAGAATACGTAGAGTAATTAATATTTACTAGGAATGAAATGATGTCAAACCAAGTATGATCTTTAGCTTATGTTATTAGGTTAACTCTGACAAGCTTCACTCCTAGGATAAAGATTTATGAAATCAGGAGTTAGGATATTAGATACTTGATTATTGGCTCATTTCTTAGTAGACTGTTTGAGGTAGGAAGTCTGGGGTAAACTGAACCCATTGAAGGACATAGCCTACGCATAGAGTAAGGTAGCCCAAAGTCAAATCGGCCATGAGTAGTGTAAGTGATAGATGACTTACTCAGTCGTTTACTGAACCAGAATACTATGGCCATAGTAATGTAATGTACCTACATCCTCTTAGATCGGGAGATGATTACATTGTCAGTTCACAGTGATTCAATAAGTACATACTAGTTTGGGATTGTGGAATACAAGAATCTAGTTATGTAGGACACACCACTATGCTCAGTTGGTTAACAAAATCGGTTACTCAACCAATCCTTTCGACGAACTGAGGGCCTTTCATTGAAAAATGATTGTGCGGAGGACCGCATTATTAGTCCATGGTTGGCGGAAAAGCACTTGAGTGATCTTTCTCCTCCACAATCAGACGTCTGAGGAACCAAGATTTGAAAGGGAAGATCTTGGACCGTCTTACTTCTATTTGTGCAAAAACTGTTTAAGCTGTGTATGTACTCTTATGCTTTCGTACTCTGTTATTCATTTTGAAAAGGAAAAAGTTATTTTGTTCTGAAAAGCTTTAAATTGTATTTATATGATGTATTTCAGTTTGAAAAGAAAAGAATTTTTTTATTACAGTGTTATTTACTAGTTTAGTTTTGTTATAAGTTATAAAAATTAAGGAATTTTTATTTCACGCATAGGATAGGTCGTTACAATTATCACCTTCTTGTTCACCTTCTTCGGACTCTTGTTCTTTTGTAGAATCTTCTTCCTCATCAAAATCTTCTTCTTCAGAATCTTCTTCTTCAACAGTTTCTTCGTTTTCATTTGCTTATTCAGAATCTTCCTCTTTAGAAACAGACCCTTTTCCTTTTGTATGAGATGGTTCAAATTCCGTGGCCTTTGTTTCTTCAATTCCCTGTGTATCCTTCTTTCCAACAGTGAACTTGATTCTAGGGTCTCTTCGGGAAGAAGAGGGAGTAGACGCATGCTTGTCTTCTGTGTGGAGTTCCTCTTGTTGGTTGGCTTCTGCTCTAGGTTCTTCTCCTTCCGACTCTGTCCTAAAGGCTTTCATCTGGAAACCATGTTTGTGCAACCATTCTGTTGTGTTGGCCTATATGGGAGCAAGCCTTTCCTTGATGGAAACACTTTGTTTCGTAGACCATTGTACTGCAGGCAAAGGTCTCCTAGAAATTTCATTTTCATCAGAGGCAGCATTCATGATGTCACCAGGATCTTTAAAACCCTCTGGTAGGTCAGCAACACCAAGATCCCTGATCTGCTCTACGGTTAGCGTGCAATAATCCATTTTGCGGACATCCTCTTCATCTTTACATTCAGCCCATATGTCTTCGAAGCGGTACTTGTGTCTGTGACCCTTCTTCAATTTCCTATTCACATTCCGGTAATCAAAGTCAAATCTATATTTGTATGTTCTTATTGTCATGATCTGCATTTTTGCATAGATTGATTTGGCCTTTTGTACACTGTGAATGGTATATCTACTAATCGTTAGTGGAAACATGAAACCCGATTTGTGAATTTTCATTTGTTCCTTGTGAATTGAAATAAGCTGTCTGCATAGCTCCATGAGTATCCATTTATCTGAGGGATATCTGTGCAACATGTGAGGACACCCAACGTAGCAACCTACCCTCATGGAAGTGAAAGTTGGAAATTGCAAAAAGATACGCTCGACCTTGCTCACCACTTTGTAGGCCTCATCAGATACTCTCTTCTTTTCGAGAGTTGGGTCAAAATTGAAAAGCAAAGGTGCAAAGAAGGCATCTGTGACCCACCTGAAATGACGAAGGCTTTCCTTCAACTCCAATTGGTAGAAATACTTGTACACAGGTATAGAGTGTCGGTTTCCCTTTGTAGATAACCTTGGGAATTGCCTCGTCACGACTGCAACATACACCAAGTAAGAAGTCATATAGAACTTCAAAGTGGTTGGCACATTTATCAGTTCATGAATTTCGTCACTGATTTGTGTTCCTTAATCAATATGAGCTTTCTGTCTTCTTATGATCTAAATGTATTCATTCATCCACTCCTGAAAATGAGATGATTTAGGCAATCCTTTAACCCTGCTCAGGAGAGTAATCATGTCCCTGACATCCTCTTTGAAGTCACTTCGCGGAAGCCCCTTCTACCATCTTGAGAGAGTAGGCCTAGGTGTTTTCAACTATTGACTATTAATCAAATTTTTAGCCTTAGTTGGATCTGCATCATAAAACTCCTGCTCTTGTTGCATTGAAATCTCGGTGTATTTTTCCATGTGTGGAACTCTGAAAACAATGTCAAAGAATTTAGTGTCTAGCCTCATCATCACTTGTCCAGAGGAATCTATTACACTTCTACTCTCTCGGATGTAGTGGGATGCAACCTGGAGAACGAACTCTGTGTGATGAGCAGATGTCGGGAATGTGGACACCAGATGTAGATTGCTATGTACAATAGCTCTCAAACTGTCTTCCAAGGGCTTTTGTTCAGTTCTTTTAACAAAGTCTTCAAGGTCTTGATGACCAACCTCGGTGTCCTTTATTTCGTCCACCTTTGAGATCACCACTGTAGGCCGAAAAACACCTTGGTATTTATATTTCATCTTGCCCTCTTTCTTAGAAGACGATGGAGGTTTCTTTGCTGTCATCTAGAAGAACCGGGATCAAAGGTTATCACTTTCGGGATCACTTGACGAGATCTGGAGAGAAATTGCAAGGATGGTGAATCAACAAATGTTAGGTGAAACTATAGCATTGGGAAGCATGAGGCAAACAAGCAACTTGGAGCAAGCGTGAAATGAGCAATTTGGCATGGAAAACGGAGTGTGAGCGAAGAAACAGAGTTTAGAGTGAAAACGAAGTGATTTTAGAGTGTTAGAGGGAAAAACCGTCATTTATGTAGGAGCACTGAAAATTAGTGCTGCTACATTTTTTTGCATGTGGGAACGTCAAATGTCAAGGCGCTGAAAATCAACGCCTTGACATGTCATCTTACTTGGAGAAAGGTTGAAGTGTAGAGGTGGGGAAAAATAGCGCTCGAGCATTTTAATGAAGTTTAGTTTCATGCTTAGGCATTGATTTTTAGCACTCAAGCATGTCTTCAATGACTTGAACAAAGTGGAGTGCAAGGGTGGGCTATTTTAGCGCCTTGTCATGAAAGAACGAGGTACTCTATTTGTAGGAGCAGCGATTTCACCGCTCCTACATATGAAGTTGGTGAAAATGAAGATTGAGTAGGCGGGCAAAAACGTTGCTCAGGCATTCGAGGGACAAGGGAAAAACTTTAGCGTGTTGGTAGTTAATTTCACTGCCCCAACAAGCAAACAGAGGGAGACATCAACGTTTGAGCGGTAAAAAGTACCGCTCGAACAATTTGAGTGATGACCAAACTTTGTTCATTTGGAGGTTTTGACATATCAAGACAAACAAATTCACCACCCAGAATTCGATGACTTCAATGGAGATAGGAAGATCACAAGTCAAAAATGCGGCAAGATGGAAGTAAATGGAAAAACAGGGCACAATTTAGGAAAAATGTGCAAAGGAATGAAGAAAGACCAGGGTGCATTCTTGAAAGAGGGAAAAAACAAATTCGAAAAGCAAAGAGAAATCTAAACCTAAACAAAAACGCATTGAGCAAAATGTGGAAAAGAAACTATAGAGTTTATCTAAAATGAATAGAAGGAAGAAACGTAATGAAGAGAAAAACAACATACCTTGTAAAAATGCGAAACCCTAGATCAAAACTTGAGAGAGATTTTTCAAACGTAGGTTGACCTGGAAATCGCCCAACACGATGAGGAGAGGACAGCGAATAGAAATGAAGAGTAATTAACCTAAAATCACTTAAAAATGATCTAAAAAGGTCATTAAATGAACTTGACTTGTGCATTAATGAAGGCGCAAATTTTGGAGGGAAAATTGCGCAACATGCATTGGTGGTGAAAATCACCGCTCGTGCACAAAGAAGTCTTAAGTTCAGACAAAAAGTGCATAAGCACTAAATTTCAGCGCTTTAGCATTTCCAACTTGAGGACAAAGTGTAGGAGCGCTAGTTTTCAGCGCTCCAACACTTTGAGTCGGAAATTGACTAAGGCAATATGTAGGAGTGCTGAAAATTAGCGCTTTGACATATTTCACAATTTTGAGTAACTCTCAACCTTGAGAGTTCGCGAAGATATTCGTTTCAAAGGTCTTTGAGAGAGGGGCAAGGGGGGAACACTCAAACAGACTGTTTGAGATTATGGACCGTGCATCAAGGTGAATTGAAATTTGCCTCGTTTTGCGTGCTTGAACATCACCAAACTACGAAACAAATAGGTTTTGTAGAGGGGTTATCTGTGAATCGAGCGCTGCTAGATTCTATGATAACACTTCTACCGTTCCTTGTTCTTGTACATTAAGCTTTTCACTTTTCCCAATGGTTTCACTCCTATCTTTTGACATTGCTTTCCTTTTTCACTGCTGATATGGATTTGAAAACATCAAGGCATCTTCATCCTCATCCGGTATTCCCAAGAATTGTGTGAAAGAAAGTATGTCTTGTATCTTTTGAGGAAGAGAGCGATACTTGTCATAGCTGGCCATAATTGCTTTAGTTGTTGGTGAAACATGAGGACTCTTACTTGTTCTAATAGATGGAGATGATCCACTAGAGTGCCCAAATTTCTTTGAAATTGTATCATTCAATCGCTGCAATTGACGGTTGATCTTATGTTGTGATTGTTCTAACTCTTCCCACACCTGTGTATCCTTAAACAACTTCTCCATGATGACTTGTCACGCTGCCCAACTGAAAACTAAACCAACGGAAGTACACACAACTTTGAATGCACCCAATAGGCTGGTAAGATCCAAGCTTTGATTCCATTGAAAGATCCCAAACCCAAATCTGATCTGATTTTCTAAGTTTCGTCTTTTCAAAGTCTTTGACCAGTGAATAGGAAGGGTTTTGTTTTTGTTTTGTTTTTGCGTTTTTTTGATATTTTTGTGTGTTTTTGCTGAATGTTGATATATGCACTAATATTGCAAACTAGAAGGAAGGAAATTGCTGCTAAAACTTAAATAACCTTACAATTTAAATAGAGAGCAATAATGATGAATTTATTGGCTCAAATGTCATTGTACATACCACAAATTTGTATATAACAATCTAATACAAACTTGAACAGAAAAGACAACCCCTTTTCAGCTTCTTCCCAGCTTCACAAATCTGCCCCAGGGTTTGATATGAATTTCCAGCTAATTGAGTATGCAAACACCTAGGGTTTGAAGCCTGTGATCTTGAAATGACGCAACAACTGAGGTAAAGTGTAAAATGAGTTGCCGAGGCCTTAAGAAGGCCTATACTGCTTATGGCTGCCCCTGATCTGTTGCAATATGTTGATATAATACTGCTGCAAAATCAGATCTGCAAAATATATACCTGAAATTCATTTAATAAAGCCCAAATGAAGACTTAAGGTAGGCCCTCCTCAAAGGTGAACTGGGTTCTCATCCAATCCACGATAGCCTTTGAGAGTTTTCGTTCCTAGAAGGCTGAAGCAATGCTGAAACCCTTCACCAGAGCTCAAACCTGCAAAGTGTTTTGTAAAAATGAGAGTAGAATGCCCAAAAATGAGCCCAACATATTGGTTTATAAAAGTGAATAAAATTATCCTCCTCAAGGATCTTTCCTCATCAAAAGAAAAAAGGCCACTTGTTAAAAACAACTTGAGTTGCTAGGATGGGGCACTTCTCACTATTCACCTTATGATTTTCAGTTACTATTCCATTAGAGCAAACTTTAATATTTTCACTTTAGCCTTGGATTCAACAACTGAACTCCAAACTGAAAGACTCATAAGGTTCCCAGCTAAACTCCACAGCCCTCGGTTGGGTCCCCTAACAATTTTGCTGACCTATGTGAACCCTAATAGTAGGCCAACCTTCACTACGGATTGAGCTGTCTAAGGAAGTGACATTACAGAACTTGGGACTCAAAGATATAATTTCTTTGGAGGAAAAAGGACCAAATATGAGTACCTCTCTTGATGTGATGTTGGGTCACCCAAGAATCAAATTTTTTGAATATAGAAAATATGCAAAAAGATGTTCTCAAGGTAAAGGGAATGAGAAAGAAACTCAAATTGGATGATGCATGAGGAGTTGTTCATTTGCAACAAATCAAATGTGGAACCATGAGTGTTTGGGCTTGTACAATACAAAAACATTCAATGTATTTTATACTAAAGCCTCAAATATTAGAACTATAGGCTTTTATGTTAATATGAAAAAAAAAGTTGGTTGTGTCGTTGCCCAACATGTAAAAATATGGGCATGACAGATAAGGACTAAGTTGAAGAGGAAAACATTTGAATGGATATCTTGGAAATGTACTTGGAAATTGGTCCTTTAGGACTGGAAGTGAGGCATATCACTTGTGAAGATGCACATGCAAAACCAACTTGAGACTAAATGATTGTCCCAAAAATTGGGCTTCCAAGTAGGTCTAATTTTTTGTGATCTTCTTAGGTTTTGCTTTGTAGAATATATGAAACTTGGAAAGAACCATGACCTTATTTTTACCAAAACTCACCAAACTTTTACGAAGCTTTTGCAAAAACAATTAAATGGATCAAGCTATCTCTATGGACTGTTGGAAGAGTGAACAAGAAGGGTATCTACTTTGAAAAGAAGTAAAAGCTAAACCCTCTGCCAGGGGTAATATTTGATGTTATGTGTTTGAATGCCCCTAGAAAAATGTCACTTTCTAGGAAGATTCTAGAGAATAATCCCAATATAGATTGTCAAGTCCTAGCTAAGAAAGTATGGAGGATTTTGATGTAGTGATCAATTCTTTAGGATTGCTAGGTGGAAGTTTATTTGTTGGAATCCAAAGAAGGTGAGTTGCTCTTTTACCCTCTTTTTGAGTAACAACTTAAAATTTATTTCCTAGAAAACAAAGGAATATGATTCCCTTGATCTGGAATAGAAAATAGATTGTCGGAATAAACTGTAGTCTATTAGATTATAAACACCTCAATTTTTTTTGATGATGGCATTGTAAGCAATGACTAAGCTATGCTAGACTATTGAGTTTGTTTCAGGCAGTATTCTTTAGGGTGGTGAACCAAAATCTGGGAAATATAGATCAATAGAAACATGATGGTAATTGTACCACTATATAGTAAGGAAAGTTTACACGTCTTTTGGAATGGAATCATCTTAATCTAGTATTTGAATTTTCATCTTTGGTAGAATTGGTTCTTGCTAGTGGCTCATTAGTCTTTCTATCTCCAAGGAATCTTCTCGCAGGGGTTCCCTTTAAATATCTTGTATTTTTTAAATCATACTATCGATGTGATCAAGAATATTTTGGTTTCTACCAAAATTAGTGATACAATTCATCTTTGATTTTTGGGCTAGATTCTATTGTCAAGGCCTCTGTTATCGGATCCTCTTGCAAACTGGCCGAATTCGGGTTCGGTTCGAATCGGGTCCGAGTTTGGTTCGGGTTCATTTGTGGATTCAGATTAGATCCGGAAAAATGGGGTTGGGTTCATTTGGGAAGAACTCGGGTAGGATCCAGGTGAATTTGTCCATATTTCTTCTTTTTTAATTTTTAATTTTGCTTTTTTTTTTTTAATTTTTTTTTTTTAATTTTCCACCTTTTGGTGAAGTTGTGGGATATGGAGCTAGAGAAAATTGACTTAGATGCTTCCACTTTCCAACATCTTACTCTTGAGTTTTATTGGTGTTTCAATTAGCACCTCTGGAGTGCTTATTGGAAATGGACAACTATGCACAGTGCGTGATGACTGCTCCTCAAATTATGGAGGGGAAGCTCCCTCTTGTTTGCTGATGTTTGCGTAAAAGTAAAACGAACTAAGTGTTCCTATCTTTTTTACTCATCGGGTAGTGCTTATTGGAAATGGACAACTATGCACAGTGCATGATGACTGCTCCTCAAATTATGGAGGGGAAGCTCCCTCTTGTTTGTTGATGTTTGCGTAAAAGTAAAACGGACTAAGTGTTCCTATCTCTTTTACTCATTGGGCAGGACACAAGGGTGCATAAACACAATGCGTTGCAGCTAAGGTTTTCTCTGGTTTATGCAGATCTTAACTACCAACTAAACTAGCTTTTAATCTATCCTATCTCCTCAAGGTAAATAGAGCATGAGGGTATAGGAGTAGGAATGGATGGTTGGATTACTTGGGCCGACCGTCTTTCAGGATGCATTTGAGGCTTTGAGCACTCAAATTTTATGCTAGAATAAGGCTTTATGCAAGTAATGACTCTTTACGGTAAGATGAATCTCAGGATTTCTAAGGAGGAGGAACCCCTGTCCGAGGTATAGGATGGGATGCAACTCACTAGAAACAACAAAGTATATGAACTGGCTAATAAGATTCCTGAGGAGGTGACGACACATGTCCAAAGTGTAGGCTGAAAAACAACTCATTAAACAACATCAAACGACAATCATCAACATCAAAATACCCAAGGAGGTGACGACACCTGTCCAAGGGGGAGATTGAAATAACAGATTGGAAGAACAAGATGTTGAAAGAACTCAAATCTTTGGATCAAATTGCATGTTCCTTTTGATTTATATCTTCAAACTTTCTCAATGAATTACAAAGGTTTGGGATAACAAAGGTACGAAATCATATACAATTGCTTATCAAAATTAAACAACTCTCATCCAAGAGTGAACAAATATAGACTTGCAAGCTTGTTGGCAACAATGGCGCAACAATTTTTCCTAGTAAATAAAGGTTACAAAATAATGCGCAAAGGCTCTTATTTGTAGAACTCAAAGGAGTAGGCAACCCTAAAGTCTCCTTGAGTTAACATTAAATTCTTGCCAATCAATCAACAAGATTTATTCCTATGTCTAAAAGTAGGTGAGCAAGCAGTTAATTGGAAATCTACTTTAGTTAACTGAAATTAAACTAAAAGTGAACTTCAATTACAAAATGTGCCTCCAAAATAGAGATCCACAATTAGTGGAGATTTGAGATAGACATCCATAATTGGTGGGATCTGCCATGCATGATCCGTGGGACAGTGAGTTAACTATGAATGAGGCATCAAGTTATCTCCTGTTGCCATTAATGCTATTTTGAAGGGTAGGATGTCCTAAGTGGGTGCTTTACATCTCATCACCTCTAGTCAACAACTCCTCTAGCCAGTTGTTGACTTCTTTTGGCTCTGGGCGATTAATGCTTCATAGGATGATGACGTGGCGCTTTAGCATCTCTTCACCACTTGCAATCTGTTGTTGATATTCAATATACTTTGTAGTTGCGTCATCTAACTTGGTTGACATGACGACAATCTTTCTCAACTCGAAACTAGTAGGGTCACCGCAAAAGCTATCACGGATAAGATTTTGGAACTAAGTTTGCACTTCGGCTAGCTCAATGTATGCACCTCCTTCGTGCTGGTAGAGGCAAGGGATGGATGTTACCAATGTTCTTACGAACTTGATAACACCTGCTATAATCTGTCGGTACAAAATCAGTTCAATAGAGTTGGTGTCATCGGTTTTCACATTGTATGCCAACTGTTCTTTCCATGCGAAAAGATGTTGCTTATTTTCCACTGTTGTAATTGATTAGTATGCCAACTGTAAGTCTGAGATAGTAATCTCATCCCTAGGCCTCTTCTCTGCTGCCTTTTGTTTTGATTGCTGAACTTTCGCGCGAAGTTCATGAGCTCTGTTCCTCAATTGGTATAGTTCTACTAGTATACACCATCCTCTGACGTCAAATTCTTCCACTTGATTCCTCAAGTGTTTTCCATATAAGATCAACTGGTGATGATTTTGCTCCGCAGGGAGGTCTAGCATCTCTCATGGCAAAGCAGAGATGTTTGGTGTACCGTGTAGCAAGCTAGATATGTACAATTTCAACTGTTGGTTTTCAGCCTTTAAGGCTGCTTTGTCTTTGCCGTCCTTAGCCATTCTTTCTTGAACACTCATTGATGCAATTCCAAGATTTGCCTCCACCTGACGAGTGCTTTTACCGAGGTTGACCTTCGACAATGTGAAGTCATCAACCTCTACCTCATGTGCATTTCTCTCCTCAAGTGGCGCAACTGTCTCTATGACAACTTCATTGTTCACATTCCTTCCTACGTGGACCTGCTTCTTCAGCTTCTTCATTGGCACGTCTTGAGGGACGTGGTCAAATTCCGTGAAGTCAAGCTGGTAGGATGGCCTCTCTCTTCCTTCCAAGGAGGTTCTCAAGCCAAAATGAATCTTGACTAGCCTGGCTGGAAGGAGGAATGTTAGGCCCTTGAATGCCTGACAAATGAGATTGTGTTGCAGTATCTTGTGGTGGAGAGTCCAAGTCAATGGGGACTGGTGACTACTCCGATGGTGGTGAAGTAGGAGGTTTTGCTTCCACCACTGGCACTATATCAGCTGCAGTTGCTTCCATCATGGGCTCTGCCTCAGCTGTGATTGTCTCAATCACTGGCTCAACTGCAGCTGTTTCTATGACTGTCTTTGGTATGATTGTGATTCTCCACATGTACTTCTTGCTGATATGTGTTAGCAATCTATGTTCTTCCGCTTGTGTGCATTGACATTCTCATTCCTTTGGGAGGGTTACTCCATTGCTTTTGTTTGGGCTTCTTCCTTGATGTGGAAGGTAGTGAAGGATGAACCGGTGGCAGCTTTGTGCGGGGAATTATTACCTTGTCTTCTTGTTGTCCAAGTAGAGTTGACGGTTTCTCACAACCCTAATTGTTCTTTCCTCTATAGATGCACTCTCCTTGGCATAATAATCCACTTTTCCAAGTGGTTGTGAGTCCACCTGATGTATGAAGAATGTAGGGAGAATAACCTCCCTGTCATCATCATATAGGCCTTCCACGTCCTCTGACACGAAGTCAATGATTTGTGGAAGTCTAAACCGGCTGTAGTTTCGTCTTCGTACATCGAACTCATCTTCACTGTTGACCCAATAGTCCTCCATGGAAGACTCATGTGAAGATTGTTGCTCAAGGTGTGCTGCATAGTGACCCTGAGGATCATACGACCGTCTCTCGATGAGGTACTTAAGATTAAGTCTCACCATTTCATTGTCTCTGGCCTTGGCATTAACCGCTGTCTTGTCTGTATAGTCCCATCTCGAAAGGAAAGTTCGTGGCCGTTTTGCGTTTGAGGTGCAGATGAGAATGGACTTCGGACAACTGCCGCAAGAATTCCATGAAAACCACCCTAACCAAAGGATAGCAGGGCAACATGGCAAGATGACTGTCGTATCGATATACGCGTATGTAGGTGAAGGTGGGGAATTGGATGAACCAATTGGCCAAGTCCACCGTTGCCTCCTTGGCTACTGCTGATATGCGTATATGCATCTCACGGTCGAGGTCTCTGACGGTGTGCATTATGAAGAGGTCATTCATCTACTTGAAGTGTCTTTCCACTTGAGTGAACTCAAGTCGCAGGAAATACTCATGGACTTTTTGCACACCTAAGGTTCCTACAGTGTTTAATTTTCTGAATTGACCTTGGAAGGCAATTAGGTATATAAGATATGAGCACATGTGGAACCTGTGAGCCTCTAAGAACGCAGTCATCTGCTAGTGGAGTGTATCACTGATGAGGGCGGGCTAGTCGTAATGCTCTCTTTTGCTTACAATTTTAGCGATGATGTAGTACATCCACGACTGAAATTGGTTTGCCTCCTATCTAGTGATATGATTGAGTAACGTGGTCATCACTGCATATTTATCTCGGAACTCTCCACGCCCTACATTCTTGGGCAAGTTGACCTTTTTGCTTTTTAACCATTTTTCTGCCATTCTCTTCTAGCACTTATCTTTTGATACTTCGAATGCCTTTTCGCATTCTCTCACAGATATGACTACATTGGTCGGACATGGTGGAATAGCAAAGCATTTTTCAACATCGTTAGGCTTAAGGCTTCATACCACTCACCCATCCACTGGTCGGATTTCTCGTGTGGTAGGGTTGTAATGCCTAATGCAAGCAATTACAAACTCCACGCTCTGTAATGTGATGGGGATTGATGCAACCTCAAGCAATCCAGATTCTTCAATGTTCTGTAACATGCATTGGTCTATTCCTTCCAGCCCTTCTGAGTCGACCTTTGGGTTTACTTGATGTAGGTCGGTGTCAATCGTTTTTAGAAAATCGTGAACCAAGACCGTCTTGGTCTTGTAATTGACTTGGGAGAACTGCATTTGGAAAAACTTAAAGGTCAATTGTGCACACGATGCTATTCAAACAACTTTTGAAAAACCCCTAAAAATAGCACCTGCCGAAAAGTATTTTTCCAGAAAAAATCCGACACATGGGTTTTGTTCCTGCTTCAAAGTTGAACAAACCCAATTTGTTCGATTTTCAAATTTGTGACGTTTTTGGAAAAATCCCTAAAAATAGGGGCAGCAAGTTTGTTGTTTCTGGAAAAATTCAAGAGATGGGTTTTGCTGAAAAACCATGTTGATCGTACCCAGTTGGTCAGATCTGTGATTGCCTGCTATTTTCTGGGATATGCAAGAAGATCTAAGACAAGGAAAGAGGAAAAAGACAAGAAGAAGATTGGAAGTTATCAACTGTCTTTTTGGAAAAATTGTGCCTCTGGATGCAACCTTTGATCAATTATCCTTCTTGTGCAACTAATCTTCAAAAATATGAAGAACGGTCAAAACCCCTCTGTTAGATCTTGAAAAGATGCCTTGGAGAAGAAATTGCTGTTTTAGCCTTCAACTTGGAAAGAAAATTAATGAAATGGGATACCTAGGCTTGATATATAATGATTGAATCTTGAATGCATCAAGTTAGGGCACCAACTCTTGATGGAGGAGTTAATTTGCCTAATCTGGAGTTCCCAACATTGATTTCCACCAATTTGCAGACGTTTAGACATGAGAAGCCTTCAAAATATCTAACTTAAGTCAACAGATCTTGCTTTGCTTTATAGGCATCCCTTTTGAGGAGTTGAACACTTTTTTCATGCTTTTCCATGATGAAGTGCCTCTGTTGAATCCTTGTTCCTGGTCGCTACGTTGATCTTGAGTTGTTGTTGTTAGATCCATTGCTGAGATTGAACAACTTTGTTTAAGTGTGCCTGGGAGCTGCAAAGGTCAAAAACTAAATCTGATGTCTTCAATTCAAGGGTGCATTTTCTCAGTAGGGGCACTTTTTCACCAGACTTAGTCAATTTTCTTGAGTGTTCTTCAATTCTTCCATTTTGACCATCTGTGCTTTGATCTAAGATCACCACTGATTGATGAGTTTGATGATCTCGTTGAAACGTGGGATGGATAACCAACTCAGTCCTGAAAAGGATGACTGGTTTTGTAGATTCTGAGAGTTGGTTTAGGTCCTTTAAAAGCATGGACGCCCTTGTCCTGCAGGGGCACTTTTGGCATTTTTTACTTGTTATTTCCATGTTGCCAACCTTCACGAACGGTCCCAGTTTGATCTCTATCGTTAGGTGTTTGATCTGTCTGTTGTCTTCGCTAGTGGTGCCGTTGTTGAGATTGATCAAAATAAAGGAGGTCACCAAGCTTGCAGACTGCATCTGACTACCCAAAAAGATGGGTGCCTATTTCTAGCAGGGGTGCTTTTCCTTAACCTTTAGCCAATTTCTCCATATTCATCATTTAGCTTTTGCTTTTGGTGTTTTCTACTCGATCTTTGCCTTTGATTACTTGACAGGTCCTGTGAACGTGCAGGTGGATTGATCGTGAAGCTGAGAGAGAGCTGAACAAATGCCTTGTAGAAAGCAATTGTTGAAAACTTCATCAGGTGACTCAAATTCAAGGGTGCCCCTGGCCAACAGGGGTGCTTTTGTCTTGATATGCATTGATTTACCTTCCGTTTTGCATGCTCTAATGATCAATAGTTGGTGTCATTTGATGTGTCTTACAGGTTGGCTGATAGATTTGTTGCAAGGTTGAGCCAATGTTGGAGAGATCACTTGAAGCCAAGTTAGTTCAAAAGTGACATCTGGATCATCTAGTTCAAGGGCACCCCTGGTTAGCAGGGGCGTTTATTCCCATGTTTAACTGCATAGCCTCCTTGGTAGTGTTGTACCCAAACCAAATTTTTTGCTTCATTAAAGGCATTTTGCATAAAAGAGTCTAAAACCTTGCTAAAATGATGTCAAATACAGTTTTTGGGCAATATCAAGCATGGAGTTTGGTCAGTGTTGTGTCAGTCAAAAGCAGTATCCATTGATTAGAACCTGAATCAGAGACTCAGAACGAGGCATTTCACGATGGAGGAGCATTTCACGACGACAATTTTACCTTTGCATGGTCATTTCAGTGACTAAGATAAAGATTTCAGTGGTCAATTTATGAAGATTTCTCAGGCAAAAGCAAAATTGCGCCCCTGTAGCTCAGGGGCGCCCTTCTCTTTGGAGGTCCAAATTTTGTGACGTGCTCATAAACGCAGTCAGTGTCTTCAGAATTAGCCCAATTATCCATCAAGCTATCCTGCGAGATTATCCGAGGTCCAGAACTCCGGTAACTAACGTCAAAAGCTAAGGTTCAGGAGACTGTAGATTGCGAAAGCTTGTCAATTTTCAGCTTTTGGCGCCCTTGTAGCTCAAGGGCGCCCTTCTTAAAGAGGGGCTAGATCTTGGCATTCCTACCTGTTGATGCATTTAATCTCTTCATGACTAGTCTGGCTATCGGACGAGCTATCGAATGCGGACATCCGAGACTCAGAGCTTCGGTAGTCAGGGTTAGAAGATGAGGTTACAAGGAGACTTCACATCATAGAAACTTTCTCAAAGGGTAAACTTGCGCCCCTGTAGGTCAGGGGCGCCCTCCAAAATGACCTCTGAGTTAAAAGAGTTTGCGGATGAGGTCTTCCTGACATCTGTGCTACTCTAGTCCGGTTTCGCAATGCACCAATCAGTGAGTCAATCCGAGATTCTAAGAGATCGTGGCAGAGATTCAACCAGGCACGTAAATCAACGGGTGGAGAAATATGAAACATACACTATAGCCTCTGTAGGCCAGGGGCGCCCAGCCTTTAGGCCTGTCAGATGGGGTTTTTTGCTCTCAAAGTCTTCACGGGACTTGTGCGCAATTACTCCAGCTATCCAACGAGCCCAGCCGTTAGCCTCTGGGAATTGGCAAACGCTCGTACGCGCGAGGTCTTTGCAAAATACTGAAAAACGGAGAAAGCTTGGAAAATGGCTAAGTTTGGCTGTATATTCAATCTTGGGAAAGGCACCTTTCTCTCTGAGGTCTTAGAAGCAATTTTCTTGCTTCGTCACTCCCAGAGACATCTCTCGTAGGTCCTTCTGGCTACGCGTTGAGACAAACAGTGCTTGAATTAGGTCACCCCAACTCCTGATATCAGAGGTCAAAGTAGGGCATCTCGTTGAGAGTTGTACTTCTGTCAAAATGGTGTTTGAGCCTTTTCAAGCCAGGGGCGCCCTTACTTTTGGGGTCCTTAATACAACTTTTAGGTGCCTTGTGTATATGCGTTGGATGAGGAAAACTCCTAGTCACACAGTGAGCCTATCCTCCAGTCAGCAGGGTTCACCGTTCATCATCAACAGTCATTTGAAGCGTCAGATGGCAGTATGGAGAAATGACCAAGTTTGATGTCTGAAAGTCAATTTAATCAAGGGCGCCTAATTTTTTGAGGTGTTAAATGATGGATTTTGCAGTGATGACTCCCAGTAGACATTTCTTCCTTGCTCTGCAGGCTTCGCAATGAATATTCCTGTTCAGTCTCAGCATCACCCGATAACCTGGAAATGAGTGTTGATGATGATCAGTTGTAACTTTGTAGTCAGCTACAAAGTAGGAAGTTAATAAAAAACGTAATATCTTGAGCAAATGGATGGCTATGAGGACAAATGAGGACTTTTCGAAATCAGCGAAGTTCGCCGGATGAATCCAAGAGCTTCACATGGTTTGTCAATTGATTGAAATAATATTAAATATTTTTTTTTGCATATTTAAGCATTAAATGGCGATTTTCTTAAGCTGGCACCTCTTTGTGTTGGATTTTCAAATTGCATGATGAATATTTTTATTATTATTTTATTCCGGACTTCAACTCAGTCTCAATTCGAACTGGAGGGGTCCAATCAGAAGCCTTCTATTTCAGTCGAGGGTTTTAAATCTTGCAGTTAGCATTATGGTGCGAATTTTCTCTATTTATTGATGGCGCGATCATTAAACATTCATCCAACTTAAGCAAAATTCGTAATTCTTCAAGAGCAAAGACAAATTTTCCAGAGTTGGGCGAATTTTTCATCAGCAATCAAAATCAAAAGCATCAAGCAATTCCTTTTGCAAATTCAAGTTCACAATAATCAGCAAGTTTGAAGAACAGGGGGCGATTTTGACAGAAGAACACAGGAAAAACGTCTTTTCTCCTCTTTGATTCTCAAAATTCTCTCAGATTTCAATTCGCATGTTCCTGAAATTGGCAAATTTTGGCAAGTTTGATCATTTGGATCGATTCTATATAGGTTCCTCGAGTTAAATTCATGTGCTTGAATTTTCAGGAATTTTTAACTCCAGAGCATCAGATCTCGAGTTTCTAATTTTCTCAACTGAAAACTCTTTGCATGATCAAGTAGAAGTCAGATTTTCGCATTTCTGACGTTCTGGGTTGTCTTAGAATCTTTTTCTGGACAAAACCCATATCTCAGATTTTTCGGCGAAAATAACTCTTTGATAGGCTATTTTTAGCTTTCCAGAAATCTTGTTAGAACACAGTCAAATTCACAGTCAATAGGCGAGTTTTTCAAAATGCAGTACACTCAGCTCGAATATAGGACCAAATCAGTCATTACTCACGACTTCGTCGGGATAGTTGAGAGTTGAGACGAATCTTCGCAAGGTGCTGCTAGAAGCAGTCTTACATTCAGTCAAGATCAGAGATTCGATTATTCAAAACATTCAGCAGTCCGGGTTACTTGAGGCCGCTTCCATACCTATCTCCGCTCATTGTGTTGAGTTCGTGATGTCTTGTATTAAGCATTACAACTTTGCTACTCGTGAGATAGTGTCAGTAGATGGACGAGTCATTTGCAATCTCAAGCCTTTGGACGTTGAGAGAAGTTTTGGTATCCCTTAGTACCCGAATAGTCTAGTTATTTCTATGGAGCAGTGTGAGCATGCATTCAATGCTGATGTAGAGAAGTGCCAAAGCAAGATGGCAGAACGATGGATGAAGCAAGCGAAGAACAAATTGTCAAACAATGTGGGTCGTGGTGAGTACAAGGATGAATACGCGATTCTAATCACACTCTTGAATCGTGTCTCAGGTCATTCACATGCTAATGTTTTCCAGCCTTGGATGTATTACATCATTGGTCGCATCATATCTGGGTAGGAGCATTATAATTGGGCATCCTTCATCAGCGATGTTCTCCACAAGCAAATCACCGATTTCCTAGATGCCCACGAGTTTCACTTGTGTTCTTATCTTGTGTACTTGATTTCCTATCAGGGTCAGTTCCGAGGGTTAAACACTGTGGGCATTCTCAGTGTTTAGAAAGTCTATCACTATTATGATTAGCTTGAGTTCACTAAGGCTGAACGTCACTTCAAACGTGTTCATGAGGCTTTCCTGACTTATATAGTGAGAAATTTAGACCCGGAGTTGCACATTTGTATCTCGGCAGTTGCTAGAGCAGCGATGGATGGTTGGGCAGATTCGTTTATTCAGTTCCCGACATACACTTATATCCGAGTATATGGATTTACAGGAAATCCAGCTATGCTTCCATGCTATCCTTCGGATAGAACGGTCTTTATGGAGTTCCTGAGGCAGTTACATGATGTTCATCGTCATTTACGCCGCAAGCATAAACCAGCTGCCAATTTTCCCTTTCAGTTTGGAATATATTGGTGCAAGACGGCAGTTGATGCCAAAGCTGCAGGACAGGAGTTAGAGAGATATCATCTCAAGTATCTTGTTGAGGTACATGCCTATGATCCTTGGGGTCATTACACAACACGTCTTGGTAGTCGCGCATATCTTAAGCCTTCTTTGGAAGACTATTGGGCCAATTGCGTGGATGGCTTCGAGGTTCGTAGACATAGCTACAGTCGCTTCTCTCTCTCACAAATTTCTGTATTCTTGGCAGAAGATGTGGGAAGTTTATCAGATGATGAGGGAGAAGTCCTTCCTCAATTTTTCAGAGAGCAGGTTGATACACATCCACTGCCAGCAGTTGATTGGTACGCCAAGGAGTACGCAACAGTAAAGGAGAGGTCAAGTAGAGTTATTCAGAACAGTATACTTTACCTTGACAACAAGAAGACTAGGAGGGTAAGTGTGCCTAGAGTAGAGCCACCAGTGGTGGATCCTTCGCTACCTTCCTCATCAAAACCCAAGTAGAAGAAGAGGAGTAACCCTCCCAAGAAATGTCAAGCGCCAAACAGTTCAAAAGGTAAGACACTTGCCATTGATACACACATGGAGTCTGTCAGACAGCCTATCACAGAGCCAGTTCTTGAGGTTCAACCTCAAGTTCCTATACCAGTTCTGGAGCAGTCACTAGTCCCGATTCCAGTACAAATCCTTCCAGTAGCATTAGCCGAGACTAGTCTTGGATTGAAACGCAGCTGGGAAGGAAGAGGAGGCAGCCATCCTATGTCCATAATCATTCAGATTTTGATCAGGTTTACCAGGAAGCGCCAGACAAGAGGATCAAGAACATGGTCCATGTGGAGAGGAATACTGATATGGAGATCGTCATCAAGACTGCTATACCTCCACAGGGGAAGAACTTGGATGAGTTGGAATCTCAGGACTTCGAGGTTATCACAGTCAACCTTGGTCGTAGCACACGCCAGACTCAAGTTGATCTCCTACAGGTTGCTACAAACAATGCCAGGGATAGAATGCTAAAGGACGGAGAAGACAAAGCAACCCTCAAGGCTGAAATTAGATAGCTTCGTCAGTACATTTCTAGCCTTGTACATAGGTTAGATGTTACCGCCACACTCGCGCCGATGCTTGAGCCTCCAGGAGAATAGGGCCAGCTTAATCACCTAGTTGCATACGACAAGCGTTTGGAGGAATGGGAGGAGAAGTTCGTTGCTAGAGGTCGTTGCATGCTTACAGAGCTATATCAGTTGTGGTACAATGCACGAGAGCTCTGTCTACGTCTCCAGGATGAGGAGCGAGATATGGCGATTAGTAGACCCTGGGACAAGATTATGATTGCTCACCTGAGTGTGGCATATGAATCAGTCACAGATGCAGAGGATAAAGAGGCTATCTACTCTTGGAAAACACATTTGGTTTTCAAGGAAAAGATAGAAGAAACTATGGCATCAGAGTTGGTTGAGAGTAGAGAGCACGTTACTAGTGCACTCCGGTTTGTGAGAACCTTAGTATCTCGCTTACCGTGCTGATATTAGATTGAGGGTGGTGCATATGTTGAGCTTACTGATGTTCAGTCTGAGTTCCAAGCAATCATGCATACTATTTTCAGTGGGGAGACCGTTGGCTGTAAGATTAATCAGCTTACAGTCATGTCAGCATTGTTCGATGAAGCAACTAGGAGTAGAGGTGAACTTCAGTCCCAGATCACAGCCGGTGAGGACATGCTACACAGGCATAGCATACTTCGGTAGAGTATCAAAGCTCCAGATAGTGATGCAGTTAACAATCTCGTTGAGGGATTGGTTGCTCGAGATTAGGATTAGTAGACTTTAGTTTCCACCTCTCAGGCTAGACATTACACACAAGAGTTAAACTTGGTGTTATCTTTTCAAGTTAACTCGTTGTCTCATCTCATGCATATCTATTTTGGGATTAGCTTTATTCACTTGAAGTTACATTTAGGGTTTTCGTTAACTGATGGTAGTGTTCCAGTTAACTTGCTTTCAATAAAGACGTGCATGCTTGCACATTGTCCACTTAGATTATTTTGTACCGGTTAACTGATGGTAGTTTTCCAGTTAACTGTATAGTTTGCTTTATTAGGGTTTAGCAATAAATCTTGCATGCATTGCAAGACTGTAGTTGACTCAAGGTGATTTTAGGGTTTCCTACACCTTTCGATGTCTATAACTAAGAGCTTTGCTCATTTGTACATAACTTTTGCACGAGAGAGAAATATATGTTGTGCCTACCTTGCCTTCAATATTGCTCGTTCTGTATCTGTTCATGAGTATTTACTATTATGATGAATTGTTATGCCACTTGGGTTTCATGCAATTATGATGGTGAATTCTTGCTTTAGTTAGATATAGTGGCTAGTTTGATCGTAGATTGTACGCGTGTCTCGCCTATGCAATTTATTGTCCTAGTGTGCTATCCTCCATGTTTTGTGTTCAATAAACTCGTTCAGATTGAGCTGATAGATGTGCCACCTTGCCTTCAAGTTGAGAATCTGTTCTTGGTTATCGTGTGATGTGTGTGAATAATAAAATTATTTAGATTGAGCTGATAGTTGTGCCACCTTGCCTTCAAGTTGAGAATTTGTACTTAGTTTATCGTGTGTTGTCGTTTCCAATAAGCCTATTCAGACAACCAGATAGTTGTGCCATCTTGCCTTCACGTTGTGAGTCTGTACCCGACTTATCGTTAGATAATCATTCTCGCTCCGTTTCCTCATGCTCTGAATTCTTGAGGGGATTGGATAGTTAAGTTACTTAGTTTTGTGTGTTGTAGTTAAGTCTTGCCAAACCAGAAAATACTTAGCTGCAACGTATATAGTTTTCTTGAAAGCCTTGTACCTCATACAGCTGAGACAGAAAGATAGGATATAGTTTAGTTTATTTTCCTTTTCAAGCACTTTTGTCAAGCAGAACGAGGGAGCTTCCCCCCTCCTAATTTGAAGAGCACTCATTGCATAGTGTGCATAGCTGTCCGTACCAACTTGCACTCCAGAGGTGTTAGTTGTTACGCCAACAGGTAGCAAGGCTTGCTTTTTCCAGAGATAGTCAATTTTTGGCATTTTTCAAATTTGAAAATCCCCTCCGTGAGATAGCATCTTTTTTGAGTATTTATGCCATGGTTTCTTCGTTGAAGCTTTTGAGGCTTAGCTTTTAGCACCTGGTACTGGCCATTTTGCCATTAATGGCTGCAGAGGTCCTAACTTTCTTCTTGAAAAATAAAAATAGACCCACTAAAGTAAAACAATCTTTTTGGTGATTTTGACTTGACCAGTGTGATCGTGAAGTCAATTCATCCTATTAAAATCATTTTCAATCAATTCTAGAAAGGTCCTATTTTTAGGGGTTTTCCTAAAAACAGGGGTTTGAAACCCTAATTTTCAAATTTTTAGAATTTTGTAGGTATCTTCCTTGACACAAACCCACAAAAACCTTATTTTTTGTTTGACCTAAAACATACTTTGACAACATTTTTGCATGATTTAGATCATTTTAAGGAAAATGTTTGTTTGAAGCAAAAAATTATTTTGGGTACAACAAGTTTGAAAAGTGAACAGACTTTTAGTGCAAATGGTAGTGGCACTTTTTGTGATTCTACAAATGTTCTTAGATCATCTGATGTCAATGATGATGCTGGTGTTGATGATTTAGAAAATCCTTATGACTTTGAAAATTGATTGTTGAACTTGAAGTTTGAATAATGGATATTTTATAATATTTATCATTTATGTTTTAAATGACATTAGAGTGTATGGTGGTTTTGCTGATTATATTATGCTATGTGGTATTCTAAACTTAATTTTTACATGATATTTTCTATGTCGCATCTTTTCCTGAATGTGGATCTAGTAATCACAGACTTAGGCCTTCAGATGGTGAATTTTCATATAGCATCTTGAAAGATTGTGTTGGAGTTACCTCATTCTATGGATGTAACTTTCTTGATGTTTGGAAATGGCTGTTGGTTAGAATACATAAATGCCTTGTTTGTTCGAATATTAGGTGAGTAACATTGTCAAGGAAATTTTCATTGACCGTCATCCTTGTAAGTTGTTCTCATCTATTTGAGTCTTTCTTGACAGCTCCATCTTGAACTTTGAAGACTTCACTTAACTCCAAAAAATTTACTTTGAAGGAAAACATATCTTGGAAAACCTTTCTTGAGGTTGGAAGGAGATTTTCCCCCACAAAGGAATGGCTGGAATGAGATGGGTAAAATTTTTGAATCAGATTTTGGGAAAATATTTAAAGAATTTCCTTTGATGGCAAACATCTCTTGGAAAATCTTTTTTTAGGTTGGAAGGAGATTCTTTTGCTTGAAGGAATGGGGTAGAGCTGGATTGAGATGGTGGGAATTATTGAGCCAAATTTTAGGAACAAAAAATGTGATGATTGATAAGGACAAGAATAAGATCTAGAAAGAAAGAAAGAAATTATGTTAATGCCCATTGACAACCAAGATTGGTTAATGGGACTTTGAAGTAATACCAATAGAAGTAGCACGATCGAGTGGAAATAAGCATGACAATCTCCAAAAGGGACTTGCAAGATGTGATTTTGAGCACTTCCCACAAAGGAGACAGTGGAGAACCTTGCTATGGATTTTAGAGCTTGGTATTGACTTTTCTCTCCTATGCGAGCATATACTACTGGACCTCAACAGCTGATTGAATTTTGGTTCTATTTATTTGAACTTTGATGTTTTATTGTTTCACCAAATCCACTTGATGCAGGACTCTCTCTGGAAGTTGATTTCTGTACCACAACAATTTGAATTGATAATTTGTGTCATTTTGAATGACACATTTGCTAGTTGCCACATGATTCTAGCATATTTTCTTGTGTACGAACTAAAGTTTCTTTATATTTTTAATCATTATCAAAGCCTGCTTAAATATTTTACTGCATTTTCTAATTGAGGAGTTGTTGGGGAGTAGCTTCATTTCCTTTGATTGGGAATGTTCGATTGAGTTGCTTTTGAATCAGAGTGATAACAAATTTTGAGTATTAAACTCCATGCTAAACAAATAACCTACATCATGAATTACACTTTTCCATAGTTACCATGAGACACGGGGGTACCAGTACCAGTATGGGGATGAGCATGCCAATCAAATTTGGGTATGTGAGTAATTGATAAAGAAGATGGCTGTACATATATATATGTAGTCTGCAGAAATTGTGGGGATGGAGGCAGGTAGGTGGTCCATGTTCCTAGAATGGGGTTTCCTGGCAAGTATGCATTTTTTTTTACGTTTTTAGTTGAAAGAATCATTTACATTTTACATACACTTTTCCCTCGGTGATAAGGATAGTGAAACTTTTACAATTTCTTTTTTCTGTAACTTGATTCTATTATTTCATTTCTGAATAAGCAGATTTCAAATACTTAGTCAGCACAAGATCGATGTAATTGTTAAGAAAGGAAACAGTTGGAAACTGGAGCATTTACTTGATCTATCCATTCCTTTAAGTGATATGAATTTTTGTGACTGAATTAAGTTTAGACCATTGTTTAGAATTAAGTTTAGACCATTGTTTATCATTTGAATCAGCTCCTCTCCTATCAGCTTAACATGGAAATTTATAGAGGCAGGGACATAGAATCACAAAGTATATGAATACTTGTTTCCTAGATAAAACAAATGGATTAGCAAATAAAAGCTCTAGGGATAAAACTAATCCATAAATAGATAAGGTTTCCTTAAAATCTAAACTTAGCAGTAAGATACCTCATATTTTGATGTCAAATATAGCAAATTTGGGGATATTTAAAAGCGTGCTTTTTTGTTTTATTGTACTGAAGATCATCTTAAAATTGCATCATCCAAAAATTACCAAAGTATGGAGCTGCAATTCTCTGTTTTTCCTGTTCAAAGGAAAATATCATTTTTCATGATCTTTATAAGTATTCACTCTCAGAGGTGGCTATTAGATCAAAAAATGATAAAAGATGCCTACTTCTAAAGCTCCATTTATTCCTATTTTTCCTTTTCAAGTGAAATGTCTCATTTTGTTCTCATTTGCAATCGTGGCTGTTGATTTCTAATTACAAAATTATAAATTGGATATAATTCATTCTATTGTAGTTAAGGTCCATGACAAAATGTATGGGGATAAGATGGACAAATCAATGAACTGAATTTTCTTTGAATTATGTTTTTGGACTCACCAATAATCATATTGGTCCCAAGTTATTGGGCATTATTTTTTGTGGTGCTGGACTTGAATACTGTTGTAATTATTGCAGGTTTACTCCCTGGATGGGATGAAAACAAATGACAAGTCAAAGAGCAGTTCAAGTTTATTAATGAAAAATGCAAAACATTTGCAAATTCTTAGTGAGAAAAAGAAAAATGTTCAAGTTGGCCGAATTCCTATCATGGTGAAATCAAAACTTTGCTACTTGAGCAGTCTAAACTCTAAAGACTTGCTTAAAGAGGCTGATTGCTTGTTCAATGTTGGAGGGTATTTCATTATAAAAGGGCACGAAAAGGTTTGCTATGATACTTTTATTGCTTTTATTTTCAGATAGCAAAGGATATCCTTTCCTTCCAGAAAACAAACACAGGTCATATATGCTCTAATTTCCACTCTTTCTCCTGAGGTTTGCCTACATACAAATTGATAATCACGAACTAATAATAATAGTTGATAATATCAACACCTGCCAAAACAGCTGTTGGCTTTTGCTTGTGTTGTATGATTGATGATTCAGAATTTCAGAGTACAAATCTAGAATTTGGTTTTCTTGCAAGAGAATACATTTATTATGAATGAATGCTCCAAGTTCCTTATAGCTTATAAATTTTGTCTCTATATAGTCACCAACTTTGTGTGATTTGCATAGAGAAAAATGGAAACGATGTCAATATGTATAGATTCCTGGACTTGACTGTGTAACATTTGTTAACATCAATGTTTCGGATCATACTCCATGATCCATCATTAGGATGAGATTGAGCTTCATTCTCTTCTCTAGCTCAATGTAATCCCGATGATGGATCATGGAGTATGATCCAAAATGTTGATGTTAACAAATGTTACACAGTGAAATCCAGAAATCTATACATATTAATATTATGGACTGTGGAAAATTCTTGCTGAATGGAAACAATGTCTTAAGGGAAATAGTTGGCAATTTTATTTTGATACTTTTATTTTATTTTCAAAGACTTCCTTGTAAATGTGAACAGATATCCATATCAATAGTACTGTTGTCATGTCCCCGAAATTGTAAGGCTAAATTTGAAATATTGAAATACAAATCAAAAAATAAATGTAACTAATTGCCATTAGTATAACTATAATTATCAAAGATAATAATTATCAAACATAAAACAAATAAAATAAATATCAAAATACATATATAATAATATATGAAATGTAAATCTGAATATCACTACAAACGATATTATATTGATAATACAATTATAATCATATAAACTAATATAGAAAATAAATATAATAAAATATGAATTACACAAATATAAAATATAGAATAAACAAAATAACAAATATAAAGTAAAATAAATAAATAACAAATAAAGTAAACATCATATGTAATTAAATCTGATTTTAAAATGATAAGAAGAATCGAATCCTAAACTACATCATCTAAGAAAAGCATCGATCCTCCTAAAGCAGCCGATAGGCTGTAAAGAATGCAATGGTTGGCATGGAAAGGTCAACGGACTTGCGAAAAGGTTAAAAGAGCCACGTCCCCTCCACAATAGAGATGACTGTTGGGCAGAACAAGTGATATAAAAGAAGACAGAGCAGCAGCAGGGATAAAGGGGTTAGTATCCATTAATTTATGATTTCAGGAATATAGGAGGATCATCGATCAAGGGAAGAAATAAAGGTAATAACAGAGTTACTAACAGATCTAGAGGCAGCGATAGACATAAGAAGGGAAATTAAGGAAGGATCAAGGAAAGGGACAGAATAAGAATCAGAATATATTCTGATTGGGAATTATATTCTCTGAGATCTGATCACAAACAGAGAGCAGCGGCACAAGGTAAGTATTATCATAGTTGATAACTATTTATGTATTTAGAAAATAAGAATTATAAAATACAATAATGAATTTCATTATTGATAACTGTCAAATATATTAGTAATTTAAATGACAGCTAGTCCTTTATAAATATATTTAAATATATTATGATTTACAAATATATTTTGACATATTATGATGGATAAATATATTAAGATTTAAATGACAGGATGATAATTGATGTATATATTTAAGTACATATACCTAGTGATTCATAAATATATCATAGATGATTGACAAATACAATATCTACAAATATATATATATATATATATATATATTCATGCAAAGTAATTATTGATTCAATTAGGAATAATGATATATATATACGTATATATATTATTTACACTTGTCTAAGAATGATGCTTGTAGCAATTATTGCATCTTATAAGTAATAATGACTCTAATATATATATATATATATACGTAAAGTAATTATTGATTCAATTAGGAATAATGATATATATACGTATATATATTATTTACACTTGTCTAAGAATGATGCTTGTAGCAATTATTGCATCTTATAAGTAATAATGACTCTATTCATTCGCTATGACGTTAAATGGTATAATATAATCCATCTATTATAGGAGAATCATTCATAGTGAGTGATAAGGAGGAAATAAATAATCCTTTGACAAGAACGAAATATTTATACCATCTTCAATCTTATTAGAAGTTATTATTGAAATTTATTGGTCTCTAACGTTTCTAATGTCTCTTTGAGAAACACTTTGAATGCAAGATTCAAGTTTAAGTGCTTCCACTAAAAAGGGTCATTACAACTGTTGGATCTATCCTAATAGCTTTCTAGGGAAAAGTGATTCCTTTCCTATAAAAGTAATTTAATGATGTCTTTTCTATAATTTTTTTTTGCAAGTTACATGGAACCATTTCACTTTAATGGGATGCTTTGCACAATTTTTGTAGGAGATTCAATTTTGCTATCCGGAAAGGTCTTTTTTTTGTTTATTTCACATCAGTTGGGATTGTCAAACTCAAGGCAAAGGACATAGTCCCAGATTGTCATCTGCGTAGTTTGGAATTTGCACATTTCTGTTTTGATGCTTTTGTACAATAAACTATTTAAAGTTTCTCGCGCAGTAATATATCTGTTTTGATTCTTTTGTACTCCAAATACTTTGAACTTTCAGTTCTACTTGACATTTGATTGTTCATAAATTAGTATATGTAACCTTAGATCTAGTTTGATTCAATGAAATGGATTTTTCAGGGAATTGTAAACATTGTTTTTTGGTGGAATTCTATATTTTGTCTTTTTCAAAATTTCAAGTTTTTTGGAGCGGGGATATGTGTTAGACATTGGATTTTGCATACAAATATCTACTCTCCAATATGTTGGTGCTCAAAGTTGTAGGTTCCCAAGTCCCTAAATCCAAGCCGTTTTTTGAGCACTAGGGGTGTCAAACTTAGAACAATAAACTTGAAACTTATAATTAGGTAGGGCAACAATGGACTAGTTGTCGAGAGTGGGTAATCTCTCCTTCACTGTGGGCTTAGTTAGTCCCAAAAGGGGGCTTTGCTAGAGGTATATTTAACATGATTAATCACAACTCAAGATGAACAAATTGATAGTCTCAAAGGCTATCACTAGACCAAAGACTAATTTATTGCACATAAGACCCCTTTCTAAGATGATATGTACATCATTGCACAACTACAAGATGTGGCTAACAAAACGTGATTCCTAAAGGTAAGAATAATTATGGATCGTTGAAGATTCTTCCATAGTTGTATTGCTAAATCATGAGATGCATACAAACTAATGTCTTACTCTTAAACTAGTAATGAACGATGTTCTTAGTTTAAGCATATGGTAGATCATTACTTCCAGGAGCGATGCCTAATCTATTGGGTTACAAAGTCAGCATATCATGAGAAACAACATATTGAGATCACACTATATTATGAGTTGTGCATATGCATAAACCATAGATATGATATCAAATAACTGAACATACTTGGTAATCCATCTCCAAATTGTAGATATCCATATGTAATAAGGAAAAGTGATGAGCACACACTTTGTGAATCAGTATAAGATAATCGTTTACTTATTGAAATCTTAACAAACCACAATAATAGCTATCACACAAGATCTAACAAATAAGGGACACTGTTGGAAATGTTGTCATTGATGTCAAAAGGAAAACATAGGACATATTGCCATTGATGTCAAATTGGCATATGAAATGGGTGCTGCTATTTAAGATATGATGATACAGATCCTAAAGCTAAGAAACAGAAATACATTGATCATATTCAAAGATAATCTACAGTTGTGTCTACTTGCAAGAAGTCTATTATACTGATGAATATGATATAGAGAAACGTAATAGCCATTATTCAAAGGGCAGGTTGTATTATTTCAAGGTAATTAAAGAAAAGCTTATGAATGCATGCCAATCACATTTCTTATTGGCATATAATGACTGAAAATGAGCAAACGACTTAAGAAGAATGGAGTCTATGTCATGGTCAAAGATGTAAGCATCGTTTGAAGATAATGCAATGCTGCCACAGACTTGAAGTTGGCAGACCTCTATCCAGTTAATATGCTGGTTGACTATGCAAGACATAGTTATATTAATATGAACTGATCTTACTCATAAAAATGATAATAAAGAAGACAGCAGCAATTCAATATTAATGAGCAGAGATAAAGGTTTAAGAACAGCGGTTCAAGAAGGAGCAGAAATTAATTAAAAGAAGCAGTGAATAACTAAAATGAATAAAGGCAAAACAAAATGAAATATAAAGATGCTGGCTGACCACCTAAAAAATGTGTTGAAGTGAGCAACCAATATCTTCAATCTACGACACCAAATAACCTCCACAAGCAATAGAGAGAAGCAGCAATGAAAGATGCTATTCCACCAAACAAGAATTTCAATATTATACAATATGATCAAGATGTGATCAAGATGATCAAGATCCAAAATATGCAAGAGATGCCTTGCTTATAAAGGCAAGGTGAGAGACAGGATTAGACAAGATCACGACAAGTGTCTTGATCCTATCACATGAGACAACTAACTCATAACTACCTAGGATAATGTGAAATCTAGGTAAGACAACTAAGCTTTAGACTTCTAGAAGAAAGCTTATATTCTAAGTAAACTTAACATGTGAATAAGTCCCCTAAGTCCCTAGTAAAGAATTAACTAGGTATAAGACTTAATCACACCAACAGCAGTGATTATATGACTATGAAAAGTAGTGACCCTTGGATAAGTAATAAAAATTTAATAAAATCAAAACATCCCCTTGCATTGGCCGACTCATGAAATAAGGGTGGTGCTGGGATTAAATAAGACAAATAATAAGGCCGACCCTTATTGCCCAAAGTAATTAAAGCTTAATAATGACAAGATGATTAATATGCAAAGGGCTGCGATTTAGTTTGAAGTGAAATTATTCCTTTTGAAGAGGTGTATCCCTTGGGAGAGGTGACAGACTTTGTGGAAAGACACATCTATTCATCAAAGACATAGCATTTGAGAAGGTATAAGAGGGAATTGATGAAATCAATTTGAAGAAAAGCAAGTAACTGATTTATTTCTGATTAAAAGGTTCACAAAGGCAGAGTTAAGAGCAGAAAATTATGAAGAGTACTTCAGATTTATTTTGAAGAATATATGTAGCTTATCGAGTAGAGGTTGGAGCCTCTTGCTGAGTTGGAGCTTAGTTGATACCGAGAATTGAGACTTTGATAGTAGGTTGAAGCCTATAAGAAGAAGAAGATTAAATATAATATATATGCAATATTCTGTTGTGGTTTTCTCTCGAAAGGGTTTCCATGTAAATTGTGTGTTTTCATTGTGTCTCTAATTGCTAGATCTTATTTGAATGGATTTAATTATGATTGGTTAAGTTTTGAAAAATAAAGAATTGTTGGATACTAATTCACCCCCCCTTTTAGTATCACTGTGTGCTCAACAGATACAAGATTTATGTGGAAACCCTTTCTGGAGAAAACCACAAAAGAAGACCGCTTGGATCTACCATCCAAATCCAACCAAAATTAAAATTCTCTTACAAATCTTTGTAGGCATCAATCCACTAGAGACACTAATCCCCACTACTAAGCACCAACTTAGCAAGAGACACCAATCTCTTCTATTATGAGGCGCCAATCTCCAAAAGAACGAAGTGTTTGCCTTCTTGAATGTCGCTTCTTCAATGGATGATGATTATTTGAATCTCCCTCATAAAATCTGCTTGTAAATGATGCAACATTTTTTGCACATCCACTCTTCTTCATAACTTTGCTTGTATTGGAATGATATTACATTTTTACCCGCATCGCATCTTCCTTTTATACAACTTGGGGTGATTTCTCCAAGGGAGACAACTTGTCCAAAGGTAGTCGATTTATCCAATTAGACACCACCTCTCAAGGGCACCCCAACATAAGACTAAATGGGTCGGCCAACTTTTACATATAAATTAAATTATAATTAAAGCAAAATATCTCATGGGTTGTCCCATTAAAAAATAATAATTCTAGGATGCCATAAATGAGTGTTGGCTATCTTTTGATCTTAATGATTGCATTGGAATGGTGCAATTAGTGCCTTTTGTCTTCACACTTCTAAACCACCATCGCTACATGTTAAGGCATGCGATTTCGTTCTTTGATAGCGATTATGCTCTTCTTTCCTTTGACATCAATGACAACAATATTTCCAACAAAAAGACCATTACAAAAATTGTAATGAATCATAATGTTGTCTCATTCATCCAATCATTATTACATTCGCACTAGCAAATGTGGCAAGAGAGACATTCAATTACATAATCCATCTTCACTTGAAGATCTACATATGGAGTTGTGGAGACATTCAATTACATAAATTATTTACACTTGAATATCTACAAGTGGAGTTGTAGAGACATTCAATTATATAAACCATTTATAATACAATGACCTCCTTGTGATTTTCAAAATATTTTGCGCTAATTGCTATTGGATTTGTAGGAGTTGAAACCCTATAAGCTCTCTAACACTTGTGTGGATAAGGGAAATGATTGACCATTGTTCTGAAAAATGAATTGATATTTATAGCATTTTCTTTAGTCATTGAATAGCTTGTGGGAATTTGACTAAGAACTAGATATCATTAATCTGGCATGCAAAGGATGTTGAAATCCCACAAAATTTGCAAGATGGACGGTTTAGATCAAGCGCAAGGACCATCGACATTAAGAGTTAAACAATTGCATCAACAATGGTATGTTCACCTTCATCCTACATCGTTTAAAATATATGTGAATCTGCACCCCCGAGATAAATAATGGTTTCAGGGTGGGAAAATCTTGATTGGGTAGTCGTAGGGGTCAAGTTAGACATTAATGATGCTTTTGGGAAGATTTGGAGAGTGGCAGAGGTGAACAAGAGGAAATGCAGTGTAATGTCCCCAATTTTCGAGTAGCCATCGTGGAGCATAATTTAATTAATTAAATATATATATATATTTTTTTTAGACTGCAGGAATCGGGTAACACGACCCCCTATAAACTGCAGTGCGCCTGGTAAACTTTTTAACGTGACTGGCGGCGCTGGCGCGACACGCCCTCCGGTACCACGGGACGGGGGAGACTAGAACTCGTGACCAGCAGAGCCGCAACGGAATTACTTAGCCATAATTAATTAAATATTAAATAGTCCTGAAATAATAATTTAGATAATTATATTTAATTAATTAATTATTTATTAAAGTAACTTTATGAAAGGAAAGGGAGAAAATATTAAATAAGTTACTTTAATGAAGTGAAATATTTAATAATAAAATATTAAGTTGGTGAAATATAAAAAAGGTGGTGGAGAGGTTATTGGGTTATCTTTTGCAAAAAATAGTATTCTTTGGAGAAATTGGAAAACTTGGGTTTTTACAGTTTTTGGAGTCTCGGGGACGAAAATCCTCAAGCTTGAAGGATTGGGCGAAACCCCAAATCCTTCTACAAATGGATTCACCTCGAGATTTGCACAAAGTTTCATTGCTCCGTTGTTTGATTATGTGAAATTTGTAAAGTCTTTGAAAAAGACAAATTTTAAAGTTTCGATTGATATTCATGTTAGAAGGGTTTTCATGATATTTATGATTAAAAGAATTTAATGGAAGTAATTGCAGTAGTATTTTCTGAATTAAACATTGCAATAATGTGAACATTTTAATATTCTAGATCATTCAATGCATTTTGAAAGGTTTTGAAATCATTTTAATAAGAATGAAGTATTTGATAGTATTTGGAGGTGCGTTGCATATATACGGGATTTTGGTAATATTTTATTAGCTAATGTGGATAATATCTCATTCTATATCTAGCTGCCAGCTTGGAAACTCTTTCTCACCTCAGCTTCTGGGAATTGGGTCTGTAACACCCATTAGTGAATGTGGATAATATCTCATTCTATATCTAGCTACCAGCTTGGAAACTCTTTCTCACCCCAGCTTCTAGGAATCGGGTCTGTAACACCCATTAGTGTAGTCATCTCCCTTATAGCTGCTGCCAATTTGGTAATGTGGTCAATGTGGACGAATTGAACAAATTTGATCTAAACAGTTTAAGCAATGTTCTAACTATAAATAATATTCCATATACGGATTGGAGAGAGACTTTTGGAGATGTGTAGCTAGCCGCACCAGTTTAGAGTTTTGGAAAGGGCTGTTCCTTTATTTTAATATTTGTTGTAGGTGGTAGCCATGTGGAAAGGCATCAGAAACATTCCTTAACTCCTTTAAGCCACCTCTATTAAAGATTGAAAGATGTCATCACAACAAATTAGGTATCGAGTTTGATATGAGTGCCTTATGGAGCAGGTTATATTATATCATTTATGTGCAGAGATATAATTCTTTAAAGTAATGCCTGGGCCCTGATATTTTAATAGCATTGATAGTTCATACCTGGTAGTCGTGTGTTAGAGTTTATGATTGAAGGCTTATTAAAAATGGATTTATGGAAGGATTTCAAAAATAGTTTCTGCCAAAGAGTATTGCGCCATTGAGTGGCTCGGGAAATCGTAGTTTTGAATTAGTCATTGCAATATATGCGAAGTCGTGTGGTGTGTATGAATTTGGAGAAATGGAGACTATATTGGAAAGCATAATGGCTGATTACTTGCAAATTATGTTTGCTTCCAGATATTAAAAAGGGACTGGAATCCTTGATATCCTGGACGCCATACTAGGAGGGGCGCGACTTTCCTTAGCCGCCATTCCTACGTTCAGGTGGGCTCAATATAGAAATATACAAAGTTTGTAGGTCATAGAGAAACAACTGAATAAATACTGTTAATGTTAATGTTGAGAACTCATTGAGTATGCAACAAATCTCCAATCTGGGCAAATTGCTGCTACATTGATTATAGACATCTTCATTTGCGATTTGAATGAGGTTAGAAATTGTATTTCTGAACTCTTTTGCTATAATAACTAAAATAGTTTGAAAAGGTTATTGTTCTAGTAACTTGTTTCTATAGCAAAATTCTGTCAATAATATGTATGTGATCAATTAAAAGCTTGGAATTTTGATCTCGATTGTTGATTTAACAAAGTAGAATTTCTCTAATTGTGATTTTTAGCATTTATTACTAAAATGTGGTAGCTATTTCTAATTAAAGTTACTAGATACACCACTATTCCTTCCCTTGGTAAGCATACTAATGTAGTTGGTATGGATATGGGTATGATATGACCTAGATACAACTTGGGTACCCTACTTGCCCAAACCCAAGATGGGAGCAAACTTGGAGCCATCCATGCCAGATATGTTTGGATTTGGCGACCTAGTTGACTATGATGTTTCTAGGTCTAATATTTTTAAAAATAAAAATTTTAAACCCTAAAACCACTCTAGCATGTTAGGCAAAATATTGTAATAAATTGTGAGATTTGATATCTCACGATCCTATCCACATTTTCAAGTAAAAAATCAAGATTTCTCAGAGAAATATGTTGACTGGCTTATTTGACATTTCATCTACTATATTCCTACAAAATTGCAATATTTTTGCATTTTTTTGATTTTGCTTACATTTTTCCATTTTAATTCAATTTACTTGCACCTATTCCGTGCATTTAGGGTTTTCAAGGTATTGTTTTTGCTGTTAGGGTCTGATTTGTGGATGCTTATCAAGCAATTGAAAGGCATTAATCCAAGTATTTCAAATTTTTAAATATTCTAATTTATTTTAATTTTATCTTTATTAATGTTAACTTTGAGTTTATTTATAACTTTTTAAATATATGAATTTTATTAATATTAACTATATACGGTAAGTTTGTAATTTATTGATTTTAAAACATGTATTGTTGATGCTAATTTTATCTATAAGTTTAATATTTTACATTTTTTCTTTTTGCATTTTACCTTGAGAATTTTTTGCTTGGCTTTCAGCAAAGAGATGCCATAAATAGGGGGACCTCATCCTTGGTATGAACACTTAGTATTGATGCCATGGTCGAAACTTGCGAGCTTAGTGGCCTAGTAGGGGTTGAAAGCTTGTGAACTCAGCAGCCCAATGAGGATTTGAATCTAGAAGGGTGAACGATTCAAACTTGCGAGCACAACGATCTAGTAAGGGCTTAAAGCTTGTGAGCTCAATGGACCAGCAGGTTTGAACCTTGATGGCAAGGATAACAACATCACGATTTAACCATCACATTGTGCCATAAATGGCCAATAAGTTTAATATCATTTTGATGGAATGACTTAGTTTGAGTTTATTTTGATGGAATGACTTAACTCAATAAATATTGATGAAGTACTTGTTAAAAATCTTCTAAAAATTGATTAAAAAAATTAGATGATGTAGGTTGCGAGGGAGTGCCGAAAAGAACATGGTGGGCGAGGAGAATAGGCGATTTGCAGCGAAGGCGTGGGCATAGGATGCTGAGAAGGAGTGGCCATCCCTAGAGAATCAGATGCGAAAGGGTAATGAGGCAGGGACTGCAAAGAGATCCAATCCAGAACTAGTGACGGAAAGAAGAGGCAACTGGAATGGGGAACATTGGAGGCGAAGATCGGGCACGCATGGGCGTCGAAACCCGAGACGAAGAGGCCCTCCTTGGATGGATGGCTGGAGACAAGAGCACAGAGGTCGCCCTCGGGGTGCTGACCGCAGGTGGCAGGCGAATTCCCAGCGAGGGTATGGGGGCCGGTGGCAAAATAGGAAGAATATGACAGGAAGGTCTGTTAGATTGCCCACATAGAGGAAGGCTGCGGCAATCGGAATCGAACAAAATCACGCCCAGCCGAATTGGCGTTGGGTGGAAAAAGATCCGAACAGGGATCTGATTAAGGGATCGGTGAACTCTAAAAATAAAGAAAAATCTCAGGAAGGGGCGAGGAAAACCACTGAAAAAATGAGGGCAACTTTGGAAATACCTTTAGCAGTAACTGAAGATCTCTGCTGTGCCCTGGAGGACATGGCTGTGATTGCGAAGTGGTGGGGGGACAATTGCTCAAAATCCCGAATGAAGTCTTGGTGGGCTGAGCAATGGTCAGATAAGTTAGAGGTGAAGTTTTTACTGAATAGCTTCCTTCTAATCATGTGCGAATCGCTAGAATAGAAGAAGGATGTTCTGCGGGCTAGAGGTCTAGAAATGGATGGCCATGGGTTCTTCCTAATGGGATGGACAAAGCTTTTTGATGCAGAGAATTTCGCCTCGGGGAAAATGTTAGTTTGGGTGGAATTGGAAAATCTACCAGCCGAATTATGGAGCGAGGATGCTCTAGAAGTTATTGGCAATGCTCTGGGAAGATTTTTAGCCATGGATAAGGCTGCTGCAATAGATGGGAATGAAGGAAAGATGCGCATTCTAGCGGAGATCGCACCATGGAATTGGGTGTGGGATGAGTTGGAATTGTCGCTGGGGGGAGACTGGTGGGTACAAAAGGTGGTTTGGCGGTGGTCTAACTGCCAGGCTAAAGTTAGGAGGATATGGGAGAGAAAGGGTCTGCTTAATGAAGCGACCTCGATCCATAAAGGGAAAGAGGTGATTGATTATGGGGAAGGCTCTTCAAATGGTGAATCCTTCACAGTCAAGGAGGCGGCAAAGGCTGGGGTGCAAGAGAGGACAGAGGCTTCAGAGGTGATTTTGTGTAAGGACAATTCACCGGGGGAACTAGAGGAGGAAGAGTTGGGTCCAGTCGGAGGAGAAGAGAACAATCAAGAGGCGGTGGAGGACAATCTCAACGTATCAAAAGGAGAGGAGTGGGAGACGATCTTGGAGGTGGGCAATGATCTGCGTGCCATGTCAGAAGAAGGAAATCCAACATGGAGAGCGGCTAGCCTTGAGGATGAGATGGAGGAAGCTTGGCCCAATGCAAAGGAATTGTAGATAATTCCATATGAAGAGACACCATGGAATTGGGAAGGTGTGACGGTGGATGATGCTCCAAATGGCTTGAATTGTCATGAGCATTCAGAGGAATCGACGAAAGAGTTGGAGAACAGGGGTGTAGAGAAAAGGAAGTTAGGCGTGTTGAGTATGGGATGTGGGAAATGTATTCTAGACTGCGGCGAAAAGAGGAAGGTTGGAAGGAAGTCCAATGAAGAGAAGCGACTAATGGCTGGGGAAGTAGTGGGACAGCAAAAGATAACCATGCATCTAAGATCCGGGAAGGGTGGTCCCCTTCCCAGGGAACAATGAAACTCCTAAGCTGGAATGTTAGAAAAGCGTCTCCTACGATGCCTTATCCAAGATAACTCAGCGGAAATAATATTAATTAAGGAGTCAAAGCTTGCTAAAGGTGAGGCAGAATGTCTGAATTTACAATTGAAGACTTGGAAGATGTCAGTGGTTGAAGCTGATGGGGCCTCTGGCGGGATCATCACATTGTGGCGTCCAAATGTTGTACAAGTGGAGGAGGTTGCGGCTAGGCGGTGGTGGCTTGCTAGCAAGGTTAAAAGCCTGAGGTCTGATCTTGTTTTTTTCTAATAAATGTATATGGCCCATCAGGTTGTGAGTAGAAAAGGAAACTTTGGTCGGATTTAGAAGCTTCTATGGGAGAAAATGGGCACGGGGTTGGCATCCTCGGGGGTGATTTTAATGCGATATTGAGGCTAGAGGAGAAAAGGGGTGGTGTTAATGGGCGGCTTCAGTCACAGGTGGATTTTGAAGCCTTTGTTAATGGCAATACGTTGTTAGACATCCCTTTGGCGAATGGAAGCTTCACATGGACAAACAGAATATTGGATGCTAGCAATATTGCGGAGAAGCTGGACAGGTTCTTGTTTCGTGGGGACTTAACACGTTTTCCATTTGCCTTTGAAGGGAGCATTCTCCCCTTTTCTGGATCGGACCACTTCCCCATCCTTTTGGAAATTACTGGGGAGTGAAAGGCTCGCAGATGTTCATTTAAGTTTGAGTGGATGTGGCTAAGGGATCCAGAATTTGCCAAGAAGGTCTCAGCATGGTGGCAAGAGGATGTGGCAAATGGAAATGGTCTGTTCAAGATAACCAGTAAGTTGAAAAATCTGAAGCACAAATTGAGAAGATGGAGTAAAGAAAGCTTCGGTGATATCTTTGCGGACAAGCATAGGTTGGAAGGGGAACTTGCAAAGTTGAACTTGGAGGTGTTGAAAGATGGGATGGACAATGAACGCTTTCTCCAGGAGAAGAAGCTACTACGTGATTGGGAAGAACTTATGGCAAGAGAAGAAATTTTTTGGCGGCAAAAGTCTAGGGATACATGGCTTAAAGAAGGGGACCGAAATACTAAATATTTTCACAATTCCACGAGGGTGAGAAAGGAGGCCAATAGAATCTCTGTCTTGGATGGGGCGGATGGTAGGCCAATAGTGGGCCAGGAAGCCATTGCAGTTGAAGCAGTAGACTATTTTCACAACATCCTCAACAACTGGGAAGGCTCTTGGGGGAAGGCACAGGAGGAGTTTTTGAATTACATTCCCTCCATTGTCACGGTCGAACAGAATGCTACTCTGTTAAAACCTTTTTCAGAGGAAGAAGTTCGTGCGGCAACCTTCTTGCTCCATCCTGACAAAGCTCCTGGGCCGGATGGCATTCCGGTACTCTTTTTTCAAACTTTCTGGGATCTAGTTGGCAAAGAAGTTTGCGAGGCTCTGGAGGAAGTTCGCTCATCTGGTCAGCTTCTAAAGGAAGTTAATTGCACATTTCTGGCCTTAATCCCGAAAAAGGAGAAGCCAACCTCTCTCGACGAGTTTAGACCGATTTCTTTGTGTAACTCGCTTTACAAAATCATGGCAAAGGTAATCTCTAACAGGTTAAAACCAATTATGTCACATTTAATTTCAGATGAACAGATGGGCTTTATGTCCAGAAGGTCAATATTTGATGGCATCATTATTGCTCAAGAAGCTATCCACTCTCTGCAAACGAGTGGGCGTCCGGGAATGCTTGTTAAGCTGGACATTAGGAAGGCATACGATACAGTGGATTGGCGCTTTTTATGCAAGGTTCTCGAGGCCTTTGGATTTGACAAAAAATGGATTGATTGGATTTTCTTATGCATTTCAACTCCCCGATACTCTATCCTTATTAATGGCGAGCCAGAAGGTTTTTTTGCTGCATCGAGGGGCATTCGCCAAGGGGACCCTTTATCCCCATCTTTATACATTCCTATGGCGGAATCCCTGGGTCGTTTTTTGTGTGTGGCAAGGGAGCAGGGGACTCTTAAAGGGATCCAAATCACTAGCAACCTTCCGGCTGCCACGCACCAACAATTTGCTGATGACACACTGTGTCTTGCTACTCCGGATTGCCGCGAGGCTAGATTCCTAAGGAAAGCTTTGTGCAAGTACGCTCTGGCCTCGGGTTAGCATGTAAGTAACCAGAAGTCTGAAATCTTTTTCTTTAACACTGACCCTCGCATGGCTGCACAGGTGGCGGAGATACTTAACTTCAAAATAGGTTTGCTGCCAATGACTTATTTGGGATTCCCTTTGGCTTTGGGAGCCTTTGGTTAGTAGAGTAACTAATTGTTTATCTTCCTGGAACGGAAAATGGCTCTCTTGGGCAGGACGCATCGTGATGTTGAAGGCAGTAATTTCTGCTCTTCCTATCTATTTGTTGTCTTGTTTGGCAATGCCAAGTAGTATGGTTGGGCCCATAAATCAGTGTATGCGGCGGTTCTTTTGGTGCGGGATGTCTAATCAGAAGAAATTCCCACAGATAGCATGGGAGACTATTTGCAAACCGAAAGCATTAGGTGGTGTCGGGATCCGGGACATGATAAAGATGAACAAAGCTCTTGGTGCGAAGCTGGTGTGGGCTATGTACGAAAGAAATGATGCTAGGTGGGCCCAGATCTTACAACACAAATATTTGGGGGATGATAATGCATCTACAATCCTGACCGCACCCAATCTCCTGAATGGGTCAAGGATATGGAACTTTATGAAGGCTTGTAGATATTTAATCAGGGATCAGATATCCTGGGATGTGAAAGATGGCGGGTGGGTGAGATTCTGGGAAGACTCCTGGGGAGGATATCCGAGTATGGACAATATACTTGGGCAGACACAAGCAAAGGCTATTCTTTCTTAGGAGTAGGGTCATTATGTTCAAAATTATTTAACGCCAAGAGGTGCGGTTGGGGATCATGAATATGCATGGAGGCGTATTCCTTAGGCATTAGTGGCCCAAGTTGAAGTGAAGCGGATTGTGGAGGAGCTACAAAAAAGAGTGATATCCCTACGCAATGGAGCCGATCGGCTGGTTTGGGCTGGATCCGGCTCTGGCAAATACAACGTAAAAGACGGGTATAACAGTTTGTTGACAGAATGGCCTCAAACTTATCTTCCGATCCATTTATGTTGGGACAAAGCTTGTCTGCCTAAAGCTGGGACTTTCGCCTGGGCCGCAATCATGGGGAGGATCCTCACAGGGGACAGATTCAGAAAGATGGGTTATGAGGGACCGTCTTGTTGTGTCATGTGCTTCAAAGCGGAAGAAGATTGCGACCATCTCCTTTTGCGATGTAGCTTTGCGCAAGCATGTTGGAAGTGGCTTTGTGCTCGGCTGGGATGGCACAGTGCGCTTCCAAATGATGTTCGGTCCCTTTTTGCTAATTGGCCAATTCTTAAGAAAGGCTCACTATATCATGAGATTTGGAAAATTTGCCCGTCTGTGTTAATCTGGGAAATATGGAGGGAGAGGAACAGAAGGGTGTTTGAGGGCTCGTGTAGAGAATTCCCTGCCTTCATTAACAAGGTCGAGGCAGTGATAGTTTTGGTTCTGAACAGTCATGTTTGGAGCAAAAGCAATCGAGTTTGGGAGTTCACGGCCTGGGATGCTGATGTCAGGCGAGCATGGCATGGTGTGATTGTGCCCAAAGATGGATCTCAGGCCCATGGGAGCAAGAAATTCGGACGTCAAGAGGCAAAGTGGGTTCCTCCTCGGATGGGGTGGTTTAAGTTAAACTTCGACGAGGCTTCGCGTGGCAACCCAGGGGTGTCAGGTCTTGGATGTAGTATTTCGAATGATAAAGGAACTGTGGTGGCGGAACAGTCGGCTCCTCTCTTGGATGGGACGAACACGGTGGCAGAGTTAAAGGCTCTAATTTGTGGCCTTAAGTTAAGCAGGCGTGTGGGGGTGCACAAGCTGTAGATTGAGGGTGATTCAATGGTGGTTGTTCAAGCCTTCAAAGTTGGTGCAATGTCGAACTGGAAGCTACAAGGTTTAATGGAACAAGCCAAGGCGTTAGTCAATGAAGGTATGGAGTTCACGATCAGGCACATATTCAGGGAGGCCAATGGTCGAGCTGACAAACTGGCGAATGATGGTGCTGATGGTGTCGCAAGGATCAGAATCAAAAGGGGTCTGGTGGCGTAGGCAAGCTTGTTACATTTTGCGATAAATTAACTGCCTGGTTGTCATGTGGCTTGACGGGCGCTCAACACAGGGAGTCGGTCTGGTTTTGTGTTGTGGTGATTCTATTTTGGCTTGCGGTGCTCGGTATGTTTGGTGCCATGGTGTCTTCTGTTCCAGAGCTGTGGTGCATGTGTGTAATGTCCCCTTTTCAATCTTGACATTTTCAGTGACCGTTAGCCTTTCCTTGGGAACCCGGAGGCTAGTCGGAAGTTAAAATTAGGGTTTCCTAATTTTGAGGAGGTCTTTGCTCAGGGATGATAGTTTTAATGGCGGATTCCTTCTGGGTTTTCAGAGGGCTTCGCAGTGATATGCTCGTCTCAGCATTCAGAGTATTTTTTGGGAATTTACTATTTTTAGTAAATTCTATTTTTGGCAGTTTCCAGATGAGCACAGGTTGGTTGACTTCCGGTTTCAGATATGATCAGTTGACTTCATCAGTTTTGGCTTCAAGGCATTCTCGGAGAAATAAGTTAAGTCTTTCCAATTAAAGTCACGTTTAATTATTATATTTCAACGTTGACCTTGGCACTAGAATTAATGACTTAACGTTGTGTTAAAAAGTGGTCATTAAGGGTGGCGCCCTCTTTAAAAAGAATATTATAATTATTGCAAAGTCAAAGCAGGGTATGATGGGCGCATTTATCAAGAATGGTGTTTTAATTAAAATATCATTTATTAAAGTATTGAAGGAGAAAGTACGCCAAAACTTGAAGAGGATGAGTTTGACCTAAAAGCTGATTTTAGGGTTGTGCAAAGTCAATTGAAAGTTATAAAGAGGAGTCTTGGTGAATGATTTGGATCATCTTGGAAAATACACCGTTATGCTGCCGGATTGAATCTGGAACACTTCGAGGGATGAAGACCTCCTAACCATTGGGCATCACTTCGTGTTTGAGAAACAACATCTAGTGGTGAATTTCAGTCTTTGTGTGAGTGCATCTTTAGTTCATTCATTGTATGTTCAGTTATTGTAACTTAGATTAGATTGGTATATTCATGTTTCAGCATCTTGCACTATTGTAGACAGCAGATTCATGTTTCAAATCATATTTCGAAAAAGACACAAAAATTGCATATGGGTATTAGCTCATTTTCTTAGTCTAGGAAGGGCGCTACAAATTGCCAAGTTTCAGATTTTTCTATGTAGTGTTGAATTTTTAAAGAGAAATCGATTCTTGCAGCAGGCCGTACCTTTTTACTGTCCTTGGGTTTTGTGCATTAAACAATAGTTGCATTTCAAGTTGATGTTAAGCTGCTGTCTTGAGCGCCATCATCATAGGAGCTTTATGCATCTTAGTTTACGGAAGTTGAGTGATGTATGAGTGAGTTATGAGCATTTGTATACTTTCATAGACTGCTGTTTCAAGTACAGAAATACAGATTTGGTGCTTCGACAGAAAACAGGGATATCTATTCCAACCTCTTGTGCGAATTGGATGTGGCATTTAGAATCAAGTTGGAGCAGTATTATTGCATTGTATTGGTACTACTTCCAGCTCTAAATCTCTTGACAAGCATTTGAATTTCACTCTGTAAACTGACAGTAGTACTGGCAGTATTTATTATGCTTTCTCAAATCTATGATGTAATGCTTTATTTCCTTCAAAGCTATTGCAGTAGTTAGATCTCCACCCTATGGTCGCTACTTTCCCGTCTTGGGTCAGCAAGCACATTCTGGGTGTAGAGTAGATTCAGTATTCTGCATTTCCTTCAAGTTTGCTTTCAGTATTATTTGGAAATTGTATAACTCCGCCCTATGGTAGCTACTTACCCTTCTGGGTGAGCAAGCACATTCTGGGTGTTGAGTAATTTCATTATTCAGCATTTCATTCAAGCGTTGCTTTCTGTAATCACTCCGTCATATGGTCGCCCCTCACTCCACCTTGGATTGGGTAGCACATACTTGACGTCGAGTTCTTTCTGCAACTAGACTAGAAGACCCTCTGACCAATGCTCATCCTCAGCGGTGCCATTCTGGTTAGAGTTGTTTCTTATGCGTTTTGGTTTTCTCATCTAACCTTAACGGGTGCACTGTCGTAATTTGTTAATTGTAAAAATAAAAAAAAATTGGCTCGGAATATTTCAGTGGTATCAGAGCCATCTTCCTGCCATCCTGTGAAATCAGCCTTCTATGAGTGACAGAGAACAGAGGTATTTGGCAAGAGTATACAAGAGAGGTACAGTTCAGACTCAGTTGCATCAAGCCCCAGAAGGTCACACAGCTTCCGAGGTTTTGAGGGCTAATTGGGAGCCTTCGCAAGAAACAGAAATGGGGGATAACGAAAGAAGTTCTGGCAACAGAGGTGACAATGGGAAGGGTATAGACAATTCAGCCCATTTGGGTCAAGGACTCGATAAGAAGATGGATGCCATGATGGATATGTTTTCTCTTCTGTTGGGGAGACTGGGTCCAAATATTCCACAACACAATACAGGGCATACCGGGGAGCACAGTGCTTCCAATCCACACAATGGTCATGTTGCCCAACCTGCAGTGAGCAACACTTACATTTCTGCTAGACCATTCAAACCCACGTTTCTGACACCAGCAATCCCACAGCCTGATCCTGAAGAAAATGTTTCATCCTTGGAGAGGGTGAGGATAGGCCGAACAGAGTATGACACTCTTCCTGATGAAGTAAAAGTTGACATGTCCTTCAATGATTACATGGAGTATAGAAGGAAGGATAGAGGCCAAGGGAGAAACTATGATCAAAGAAGAACCCCAGCACAAGGAGACTGGAACCAAGCTCTCAACAAGGTTACGCTTGCCCATTTTGATGGAAGCGATAATAATTCTGCTCGAGCCTGGTTACAAAAACTAGACAACTATTTGGCACTTAGGCCAATGGCTGAAGAAGAAGCGATTAGATTCGCTACGCTACACCTAGATGGGGTGGCGCATGAATGGTGGTACCATGGCCTAGTCACCTTAGGTCATGGGTCAATCACTAGATACGATGAATTCTCCAATAGATTCATTGAAAGGTTCGAGAAGAAGGACCCAGAAGTGCACTTTAGGGAGTTGGCACAGTTGAGACAATATGGCACTGTGGATGCCTACATAGCTGAGTTCCAAAGACTTTCAGTTATGGTCACTGGAATCACAGAGAGAAGGTTAGTAATCCTATTCACTGAAGGATTGATGGAGCCAATCAAGGGTTGGATCAAAGCTTTTGATCCACCGTCCCTACAAGAAGCAATGAAAAAAGCTAGAAACATGGAGTGGGCTGCTCCCAAAGCAAAGTTCCATCCCAAACCAGCTTTTCACAAAGGAGACAGAGGGAAAAAGTTTCATCAGAAGCCTCATCATAAGGAGTTTAAACCTCAGAAACCTCCTGGCTCAAGATTGGATCCAGAGACTATCAATGAACTCCGTAGGAAAGGTTTATGTTTCCGTTGTTGGGAAAAATGGTCACAAGATCATGTGTGCCCCAAGGGAGCTAAGATTCATCAAATTGAGTTCTATACAGCTGATGAAAGCAATTCTGATTTTTCTGATCAGCAAGCTGACTTTGAGGACAGCGATGAAGAAAATACTCCAGAAGAGTCTGAAGGTGAAAAAGAAAGTGGTGGTACATTGGCTCAGCTTTCGAGCTTCCAAAAGAATGAGTCCTTTAAAGTTCGGGGAATGATCAAAGGGCAACGTATTGTTGCTTTGATTGACACTGGTGCAACACATAACTTCATAGACGAAGTTGTGGTGGCAAAGAAAGGATTGCAAACAGAAGACTTTGAAGGGTTCAGAGTTATGGTTGCGGATGGGTTTCACATCTCATGCACCAAGAGGATTCCGAACATGTCAATGCAATTGGGCAATTACGAAGTCAAGGATGACTTCTATGTGGTCAGTATTGGAGATACGGATGCTGTCCTTGGCATTCAATGGCTGCGATCTCTTGGAGAGATCTCTCTAAATCTGCAAACTATGGAGTTGAAGTTTCAATCCGATGGGAAGAAGGTGGTGTTGAGAGGTATGTCAAATGGTGGTCCTCGGATTGTATCATTCAAGAGGATGGCTAAGTTGATACGTCATGATCAAGTGGAATGGGCTGCTGAGTGCATGATTCTTCCAGCAAGTCCCGCTGAAACTAAAGTAGAGCATCCTCCTGATATCCAATCTTTACTCACCAAAAAGAGTAAAGTGTTTGCTGATTTACCTCCTGGACCTCCCCCTGATCGAGGTTCAGAACACATAATAGAGCTCAAGGAAGGAGCTAAACCGGTGATCACCACTCCATACCGGTATCCGAAGAGGCAAAAGGATGAGATTGAGAAGAATATCCGAGAACTGTTGGAGATGGGTTTCATACGCCCAAGCAAGAGCCCCTTTGCTTCTGCAGTGGTTCTTGTAAAGAAGAAGGATGGTACCATGCGCATGTGCGTGGACTATCGTGCTTTGAACCAAAGCACTATCAAGAATAGATACCCCATTCCCAGAATAGATGAGCTCATTGATGAGCTACATGGGGCTAAGTTTTTCTCAAAGATTGATCTAAGATCGGTTACCATCAGATAAGGATGAGGGGATCAGATGTGGAAAAGACAGCTTTCAGATGTCACTATGGCCACTTCGAATTCTTAGTCATGCCATTTGGTTTGACTAATGCACCGGCCACCTTTCAGTCTTGCATGAACCGTGTGTTTCAGAATCAGTTAAGGCGGTTTGTGTTGATTTTCTTTGATGATATTCTGATCTACAGCAAGACTTGGGAAGATCACCTCAAGCACTTGGAGGAAGTGCTTAGTATCATGGAATCTGAGAGTTTGTTCGCAAAAGCTTCCAAATGTGAATTTGGAATGGTGGAGTTATTATACCTTGGCCACATAATCAGTGCTGAGGGAGTAAAGGTGGATCCGGAGAAGATCAAAGCAGTGGTTGATTGGCCACCACCAGAAAGTTTGACTCAGTTGAAAGGCTTTTTGGGCCTTTGTGGTTTCTATCGGAGGTTTGTTAAGGGGTATTCTCAGAATGCGGCTCCCCTTACTGATCTCACCAAAAAGGGAGCCTTTGTTTGGTCAGAAAAGGCTCAAGTTGTTTTTGACAAATTTAAGAAGATCATGAGCTCGTGCCCAGTTTTGGCTATCCCTGATTTCTCTAAGCCATTCGAGCTGCAGTGTGATGCATCGGGTGAAGGAGTTGGTGCTGTCCTGATGCAAGACAAACACCCTATTGTGTTTGAAAGCCGGAAATTAAGGGGTGTGGAAAGGTCATATTCAATTTATGACAAAGAAATGCTTGCCATTATGCATGCATTAGCCAAGTTCCGACAGTACTTGGTGGGGAATAAGTTCGTGGTTAAAACAGACCACAATAGCCTCAAGCATTTTATGCACCAGAAGGATTTAAATGAGAGGCAACAGAAATGGGTAAGTAAGCTTCAAGCTTACGACTTTGACATTGAATACGTCAAAGGAAAAAATAATGTAGTGGCCGATGCTCTATCCAGAAGGCCTCATCTTAGCTCATTGTGTGAGCTTACTGCAGACTGGAGAGACATGTTGCTGGCTGATTATGCAAAAAATCAGTTTGCAACCAGCATTCTGGAAGGTACTTTCCATGATGAAAAGTACCAAGTGGTTGAGGGTTTGATTCAGTATAAGGGTAGAATCTTTCTGGTAGCCGATTCTAAGCTCAAGAAGAAGATTCTCTTGAATTTTCATGACATTCCAGTTGCTGGTCACCAAGGGTTTTTCAAGACCTATAGGCAGATCCGAGAAAGGTTTTCTTGGAAAGGTTTGAAGAAGGAGGTCCAACGTTACATTCAGGAATGTCCGGTTTGCCAAGCAAATAAAAATGAGCACACCCTACCAGCCGGTTTGCTGCAACCACTTCCAATTCCCAATCAAAAATGGGAAAGCATTTCAATGGATTTCATCACTGGGTTGCCCAAGACCCAAGGGAAGGATTGCATTTATGTGGTAGTTGACAGACTCACCAAGTTTGCTCATTTCTTTGCCATTACCAGCACTTTTTCTGCAGCCCAAGTTGCAGATTTGTTTTTTCGAGAAGTGTTTAGACTTCATGGTTTGCCTAAGAATATTGTAAGTGATAGGGACAGTAAGTTCCTAAGTACCTTTTGGCAGGAAATTTTTAGAATGAGTGGTACTGTGCTCACCCCAAGCACGAGTTATCACCCCCAAACTGACGGGCAAACAGAAGTGGTGAACAAGTGGCTAGAAGGCTACTTGAGAAACTATGTGTCAGAACAGCAGAAAGCTTGGGTTAAGTGGCTGCATATAGGCGAGTACTGTTACAATTCTACCTTCCATATGTCAATCAAAATGTCTCCTTTCTTGGCACTTTATGGATATGAAGCACCCAGCTTTGCAGATTTGGTGTTTGGTGACAGCAAAGCACCATTAGCCAAGGATTTGTTGCAGCATAGTCAAGACATAATGAGATCCTTGAAGGATAATTTGCAGATTGCACAAAATCAGCAGAAGCTATATGCTGATCAGAAGCGTATTGAGCGTTCTTTTGAGGTTGGGGATATGGTCTATCTCCGTTTACAACCTTACAGACAGTCAACTCTCAAGAAGAGTGGAGCTGAGAAGCTCAAACCTCGCTTCTATGGGCCGTTTAGGGTCATCAGAAAGGTTGGGGCTGTTGCCTATGAGTTGGAGCTACCTTCAGATAGCAGAGTGCATAACGTCTTCCACGTGTCTCGCCTCAAGAAGGCACTTGGACACAATGTGGTTGCTTCTTCACAGTTGCCACCATTGGACGAAGAAGGACAGTTGGTTCTGATTCCCGAGTCGATACTTGATGTCAGAGAACGTTCTTTGAGGAATAGAACTATCAGAGAATGTTTGGTAAAGTGGAGGAACCTGCCTATGGAGGATGCAACGTGGGAAAGTGATGAGATATTACAGCATCCTAGTTTGCAATTGCTTGAGGACAAGCAATCTTGGGGAGGGCGGACTGTAATGTCCCCTTTTCAATCTTGACATTTTCAGTGACCGTTAGCCTTTCCTTGGGAACCCGGAGGCTAGTCGGAAGTTAAAATTAGGGTTTCCTAATTTTGAGGAGGTCTTTGCTCAGGGATGATAGTTTTAATGGCGGATTCCTTCTGGGTTTTCAGAGGGCTTCGCAGTGATATGCTCGTCTCAGCATTCAGAGTATTTTTTGGGAATTTACTATTTTTAGTAAATTCTATTTTTGGCAGTTTCCAGATGAGCACAGGTTGGTTGACTTCCGGTTTCAGATATGATCAGTTGACTTCATCAGTTTTGGCTTCAAGGCATTCTCGGAGAAATAAGTTAAGTCTTTCCAATTAAAGTCACGTTTTAATTATTATATTTCAACGTTGACCTTGGCACTAGAATTAATGACTTAACGTTGTGTTAAAAAGTGGTCATTAAGGGTGGCGCCCTCTTTAAAAAGAATATTATAATTATTGCAAAGTCAAAGCAGGGTATGATGGGCGCATTTATCAAGAATGGTGTTTTAATTAAAATATCATTTATTAAAGTATTGAAGGAGAAAGTACGCCAAAACTTGAAGAGGATGAGTTTGACCTAAAAGCTGATTTTAGGGTTGTGCAAAGTCAATTGAAAGTTATAAAGAGGAGTCTTGGTGAATGATTTTGATCATCTTGGAAAATACACCGTTATGCTGCCGGATTGAATCTGGAACACTTCGAGGGATGAAGACCTCCTAACCATTGGGCATCACTTCGTGTTTGAGAAACAACATCTAGTGGTGAATTTCAGTCTTTGTGTGAGTGCATCTTTAGTTCATTCATTGTATGTTCAGTTATTGTAACTTAGATTAGATTGGTATATTCATGTTTCAGCATCTTGCACTATTGTAGACAGCAGATTCATGTTTCAAATCATATTTCGAAAAAGACACAAAAATTGCATATGGGTATTAGCTCATTTTCTTAGTCTAGGAAGGGCGCTACAAATTGCCAAGTTTCAGATTTTTCTATGTAGTGTTGAATTTTTAAAGAGAAATCGATTCTTGCAGCAGGCCGTACCTTTTTACTGTCCTTGGGTTTTGTGCATTAAACAATAGTTGCATTTCAAGTTGATGTTAAGCTGCTGTCTTGAGCGCCATCATCATAGGAGCTTTATGCATCTTAGTTTACGGAAGTTGAGTGATGTATGAGTGAGTTATGAGCATTTGTATACTTTTATAGACTGCTGTTTCAAGTACAGAAATACAGATTTGGTGCTTCGACAGAAAACAGGGATATCTATTCCAACCTCTTGTGCGAATTGGATGTGGCTTTAGAATCAAGTTGGAGCAGTATTATTGCATTGTATTGGTACTACTTCCAGCTCTAAATCTCTTGACAAGCATTTGAATTTCACTCTGTAAACTGACAGTAGTACTGGCAGTATTTATTATGCTTTCTCAAATCTATGATGTAATGCTTTATTTCCTTCAAAGCTATTGCAGTAGTTAGATCTCCATCCTATGGTCGCTACTTTCCCGTCTTGGGTCAGCAAGCACATTCTGGGTGTAGAGTAGATTCAGTATTCTGCATTTCCTTCAAGTTTGCTTTCAGTATTATTTGGAAATTGTATAACTCCGCCCTATGGTAGCTACTTACCCTTCTGGGTGAGCAAGCACATTCTGGGTGTTGAGTAATTTCATTATTCAGCATTTCATTCAAGCGTTGCTTTCTGTAATCACTCCGTCATATGGTCGCCCCTCACTCCACCTTGGATTGGGTAGCACATACTTGACGTCGAGTTCTTTCTGCAACTAGACTAGAAGACCCTCTGACCAATGCTCATCCTCAGCGGTGCCATTCTGGTTAGAGTTGTTTCTTATGCGTTTTGGTTTTCTCATCTAACCTTAACGGGTGCACTGTCGTAATTTGTTAATTGTAAAAATCAAAAAAATTGGCTCGGAATATTTCAATGTGTAAGCACAGGATGGTGATTCGGTTGGCTGTTCCTTTTCTCTGTGGTCGCTTGTTTCTGGAATGGTGGGTTTCTTTTTTGGGTTTTTGCTCATGACTGGGTGGTCTGTGCAACCTGTTAATTCGCCTAGCAGGCCTAATATGTAATTGCCCTTTCTTGCTTTCAATAAAAATCTTCATTTACCTATCAAAATAAAATAAAATAATATTTTAATATAATATATTATTTAATAACATATATTTTAATTTGCAATCAATGAATAGTTGTATACGTATTTGTATCCATGCATCTTTATTTCTAATCTTTTTGAAAATGACCTGTGAGTGTTGGTCAATAACTCAACCAAATAATTTCTCCAATAGATCCTATACAGCTGTGTTGTTTTTAACTACTTACAAGTGAATATTGGGCTTGAGGTGTAATGTGGTAAAAGCTACTAAGAGCTAAGTAAAAATTCTGCTTGCAGAATGAATTAGCTATGTTTGATACATTTTTAAATTTGACTTAACAACTTTGCTTGCCATAGTGATATTAGTCAATGTTTGAAATCAAGGCTGCTAGACATTCAAGAAGACCAAAGTAGGGATACCAAGACAAGTTAGACTGTTTGAATCTCTGTGATCAGGAAACTACAGCAAAACAAAAACAAGACAAAGGGTGGGTGTTATGGCCAGCCAACTTATGATGAAGCTGGCCTTACCATAGATGTGAGTTGTAGTGCAGGAGCCATTAACATTACCTTCTCCAACCGGATTGCATCTAAAGATCAATTTTTTTCCCTGTAAAACAACTCTAAATAACGATTTTTTTTTTTCGTAATAACATTAAGGATTGTGATCCCATATACTTTGCTAATCTGCAGAACAAATATTTATTCAACTTTTCTAATTGAAGATTACAGTACATGTTTGAAGAGAAGTTCTGTACATAAATGTTTGAAGAGAAGTTCTGTTGGTCAATGAAAGTATGCTTTGTTATTTGTTGCATTGAAATCCTTTGTAATGACAGTTTTGTGGGAAAATTAGCAGCTTGGGGATCAAGAATTTTTTTTAGTTCCATGACTTCACAAGCAATGGCATCACAAGAATATCCTTTAGTGGCAAGTTCTAACGCACAAGAATAGTAAAATACATATTTCAGAGTAGTAGTCGGGAGTTAGGACTACCTTATCCTCTTTTTGATGACTTTAATGGTCAACATCAACCCTTTAACAATCTACAAAAGGTGCATAAAAAATTGCAAATGCATAGCTGGTTGGCTGTTGCTGCAGTTTGCAGGAAGAATAAACAGATTGTAGGTAAAATGCCATAGCCACTTCATCCAGAAAAATACGCCCTCGGAATGCAAGAAAACAAAGAAAAATTCATTCAAATGTGTATGCATACCACATGTAACACTCCATCAAAAAGAAAAATTCATAGAATGGTAAAAAATTCGTTGATAATTGATCAAATCTGATTAACTTGCGTGCTGTACGATTGAATTGCACTTTAAACCCCATTTAATGGCAAAAAAAAGGTCAAATAAAATGACAACAATTTAATAAAAAATTGTGGATAGCAGTGATCCTGATTGATTGTGATTTTTTCCCATTTATTGCTTCTATGGTTGAAACAATAAAGATTTATAAAAATAAAACTCAAGCCTCATATGAGTTGTCTTGGTTGAATTACCATTCACAAGTGACCAAAGTAGGCCAATAGAATTTTAAATTGCATCCAGTTACAATAAAAGAACATTATGATAGAAAAGAAGCCTAGGTGCTGAAAAAGTAATATGTTAAACAAAAAGGCAATTTAAAAAATATGTAGATGAAATAAACACAAAGTGGATGATAAGTAACCATGTTTTTTACAAATACAAATAGACATGTCAAAGGAAACAAGAGTAGATGAAGGTCAGAGCAGGAAAGTGAGGTTGGAGACCAACATTGTCATATGTCTGCCAGGAAACCGACAGCAGCATTGATAGCCTGTCATGATTGTCAGCTGGTGCATCTTCTAGGGATTTGCCTCATTTGGTGCAGTATTTGTGGCAGTCTGTGCCACTAGATCATGTGGCTGTCATTGAGTCTTTCATGTGTTAGGTGTTTCTCCTTTTTTTCTGTTTTTCTTTTTAACATGGTGTGGACCTTACATAATTTGGGTGCTATCGTAGTGGCCGTATTTAGCACGCTTAATTATTCTGAATTCCTTGCTTGCTTTAGTGTGATGTATGTTTTATCTAGTAGCAGATTCTTTTTGGTAGTCATTGGCTTGGGTTGCTCGATGAAAAAAGATAATGCATATAAATGTACAGAAATGAATATTAAAAATAACAATTTTTAATAAGCAAAACAAAATTCCCAGTAGAGATCAATAGATTATTGTAATTACTGAGGCAAATTGGGAATTATCATTATTGTTGGATAGATAATTCTGATATACCTAACTTTGGTAAATTGTTTTTACATCTAGTAGTTTTGGCTTACAGATTCCAGGTTGACCGAGATTTGGTTTCATGTTTCAATTTTTATATAATTTTATTTTTAGTGTCGCAAATATTCTAAAATTGTCCCCAATGTCGATCCTTTTTTTTTGGCACATTGAATTCGAAAAAAAATATTTTAGATGGAATAGATTATACTGTTTTGCAATTTTCTATTTGTTATTGCTTAGAAGGCAACTTTGAACTGGCCTCGCAGGCATGCTCTATGCATATTTGTAATTATGCAGTTGAATGTTAACTTCCTGATATCCCGAGCTTTTGTTTTTCAGGTCTTTATTGCACAAGAGGAACGGTGTACCAATCGTATTTGGGTATCAAGTACTCCAAGCTGGATGGCAGTATACACACCTCATTCAAGTGGATTTACCTGGAAAAAGAACAAAGTTTTTGTCAAAGTGGTCAAGACAGCCAAAGATGACAAATGGTTTGCTGGAAGAGAAGTGATTACTGTTAGTTTTTCATCGATTACAATTCCAGTTGTGCTCATGTTTTATGCCCTAGGTGTGGAATCAGATTTTGAAATGATGCAAATGATAGACAATGCATTCAGTGATTCTAAGATGAGTGAGTTATTGATGTCATCAATTTATAAGGCTGAGGCAGAGCTAAAAGATTTTCGAAAAAAAGATAAAGTTTGGGAATATATTAATGTCCAGCTCAAGAATTGCAGATTTCCAAAAAATCAAGATGCTGAAGAGGTCCTTAAGGCACACCTATTTCCATATATAACAGGATATAAACAAAAAGCCATGTTTTTAGGATACATGGTCAATTGCCTTTTATCATCTTATTTTGGTCAAAGGCATGTTGAAAACAAAGATGACTATAAAAACAAGAGACTTGAACTGGCAGGTGAGCTGCTGGGTCGTGAATTACAGGCATTGGTTAGACATTTCCGTAATAGAATGGAAAAAGGAGTTCAGAGGGAACTCTCAGGTATTTTAATTTAGTATCACATTCTTATGTTGCCTATTTCAGAGAATATAGGATGCTTCAGCTCACTTTGATGTAGATTGTGGCATATTCTTATCTAAAAAATTACAGAACACAGGTTTCAACTTTACCAAATGACAGGTACTTGTCATTAGATTTAATAGTTCTATTTTTCTTTCTTTTGCAGTACGTGGGAATCTCGATTCAATGGATATATGCATTGATGCTTCAATCATCACAAATGGTCTTGTGAGAGCATTTTCTACAGGAAATTGGTCTCATCCTCAGAAATTCAATACTAAATGCACAGGAATTGTGGCAAATCTCAAGTCAACAAATCCATTACAGACTCTATCTGAGATTCGTAGAATGCGACTAAGGGTTCAATATGCTGCAAAGCTAGGGGATGCAAGATACCCGTGAGTATTGTTCTCTTAGTTTTCATTATCTGTGACAAGGTATAAGATATATGTCTCTAGTAACTTTTTGAAGATTAAAATTGAATTTATTACAACCAATTTGAAGTTCATGATAGTGAAAGGAGGGACTGAATGAATATCCCGGCCCTTACTTTATTTTCATGCAAAATTGTTTTTAAGCTGATTCATATAATTTGGTGCAAGAATATTTTGCTTATCTTATACTTGCATTTAAATTTTATTGTGTAAATGTCATTAGAACCATGCATCTATATTGATTTCTTGACTTGGTAACTTTAAAAAATGAAAAATAACCCCACAATAGCTATTTGAATTCATAAAAATTTGCATTTACAACAAAAGAAATTTGAGGTTAGGGTAGTAGGGAAAGGCTAAACATGAAGGCAAATAACTAACGTTTCATAATTAACTATGAATTCACGACTTTGGCTTTTGTAATGCTTGATAAATTTACAGCATTTGATGACAAATAAGAGTGAAGAAACAGAAATACAATAAATAATTAGCAGCAACAATAATAGCTTCCTGTCACCCTATAATTTGTAACTTAACAATCATGGGTTGGGATATTAGCGTACAGATCATAGCAAAGGAAAACATGTAGGTAGAGTTGATAGTCTTTCAGGATTGTTTGATGTGGTAGAACTCCTAAAATTCCTTTGCGTTCCACTCAATTTTTTTTGCAAAATCTGGTTATTTCATGTCTTAGGGCTTAGGGTTTCGCTTATTACCATGCTTTTGGGTTTCTGCATTGCTAAAACCCTTTATAAAAAAATACAAAGTCTAAATCCTTTGCAGGCGTTCTAATTTGATGTTGACCTTTTATTGCCTATTCCCGGTCATTCAAGTCATGACTTATGCCATTGAGTTCGTCTATTCATCGATCCCTTAATCCTAACGGTTTCGGTTGTTACTCGTCGTCTTGTTTATAATATTGCTTTATGCTATGTGGGTGAAATCTTTTAACTTTGGGATAAATGGCCTAAATGTCAAGTCTTTTAATTTTTCTATAGTTGATCTAAGTCTTAGCCTTAATTCTTATGACCTTGTCCATCGTGTGCCTAGTCGGGCCACCTTTTAAGTACTAACCATTGGCACTTGTAGATTTCCAGTGTTATGAGGACCGTCAGATATGGAAGATCAGATCCTGACCGCTCCCCGTGCCTCCGCTTTGTTTTATTTTCCACTAAAATAATTTGGCAGGTTGGCGAGCGAGCGCCACGTGCCCCTCTTTGAAAGTCAGCAGGTGGTGGGTTGAAATTAATCGACGGATATTGAATGATGTGTCTTCTTCTAGACTATTCCCCGCGGCCTCGCTCGATTTTAATATGCATTAAAATATTCTCGCGGGTTTGCGGGCTGATGACATGTGTCCCCTTGTTAGTGGGACCCATTAGGCTTTGACGGAAGCAAGCACTCCGTCTAAATGAGATCGACAGTCGAGGATGGATAACGTGGGTCAATCTTGAACACTCCCCCCCATCTTGTGGGGGACCCACCTATGCCTCCCATCTCTCAACGAGGAAAGGGGGAGAGCACCACGTGGAGTCATCTAAGCGACAGAAGGAACATTAGAGAAAGGGAAATATTAATGAAATATTTCATGCGCAGGGGTATGGATGGTAAAGTCTATGCTACTAAAGGGATTTCTGATCACGTGTTACAGAAGTGAACAAGATCTTTTAATCATGGCCGTCCATTATGTCTGAGGGTTATGCGCACGGGAAAATGACCTGATGGTAAAGCACGCACACATGAAGGCTTTGATTTAATCTTAGCCCTTCCTCGCTTCTCCGTTGCTGAAATTTGCACACGGGTTATGACTCACGGGGAAGTGGGGAAGCCGACATTTGGATTTTCCCAGTAGTGGTGAGGATGATGGAGCCCGCGAATGACTTGGATCTCGGGTCCACACAGCTTGTTTCTGATTGGTTGAGAATGATTGAAGGTTATAGTCAGTTTTTTCAAACTCTGATGACTGAATTTGGGTCGTCTACCTAGCCAACTCATCATAGGATCAATGATCGCCGTTCAAAATTGAGTTTGAAGGTGAATGAGCCGTTCAGGTTCATGCGAGTGGGCCATAATGGTGGACAAGACGCAAAGCTACTGAATTAAGAGTTTTAAAGCTATAAAACTTGCTTTAAAGTATAATTGAAGATTGTTCAAAGCATTTGATGCATTCAAGGAGCTCATGCTGTGATTCTCAAGCCTGCTCGATGACAAAGCTAGGGTTTTCAAGCAACTGTGAAACCAATAAGTTAAAAGGCTATCTTGTCTCTCAAATTACTCAAAACTTGCTAGTTTTCGATTGTGCTTTTATTGTGTCGTTGGGTTTCCTAGTTTTTGTCATTTCTTTTAAGGTTTGACGTTCAGTCCGAATGTAGTTGCTGTCAAATTGTAATTTCTTGGGTGTCAAACCATACCCAACTGTAAACCCTTTTTTTGTTGAAGAAAACCCTAACCTGTAGAAACCCTAGAGGTATGGCACCAAAAGTAAAAGCGTCCTCATCTAAGGGAGAAGCCTTTGGCTCAAAAGTGCCTCTTAGACCCATAGTCTAGGACTTAACCAATTAGTTGAAGCCCTCGACCTCTGAAAAACTCAAGGGTCAATTGCTTTTACGTGGTACACAAGTTGTAGAAGGCTTGGTTGACAAGCAAAGTGCAATTAGGGATGCTACATTGCCTTACACTGGATGGAAATTGTTTAGTGGCTGGTTTGGCAATAGAAACTGTGGAATTCCTGTGGGAACCCTTGGAATTTAGACTTGGCAAAACTAATTGTACCCAATATCTATATGGATGTTGATTTGCTAAAGGTTGTGGCTGCTAACTATGATCTAGTCACGAGGGTTGTGAGGACTTTCAATGGAATTGATATGGTCAAGATAACCAGACAAGAAAATGCTGAAATCTTCAACCTCACAGAGTGGGGTGAGGACATGGTCCCAATTGATGAGAAAACTCTTAGGGCAGAGTATGAAAAGGTCAGATACTCATTCAAAGCCCACATATTGCCCAACTATCTGGCATGTATTGATGGCTGCAGGGTTGTCTTGGGTTCGTTAGACAAGGAGCCCCACTCAATCAGCTGTTTTGTGTCCTATTTTCAAAGGACTTTCTACTCCATCTACCAAATCATTGGTTATGACCCAGTCGCAGGTATGCCCGTGGCCTGGATGTACACATGGCAGCACATATCCAACACCCCACATATTGCACAGTATATGATTATGGAGGGCACCTAGTAGAAAGAATTCATGAGGGTTTGGTGAGATTAAAGAAAGGAGAAGATGGGGTCAAATTCTCTTGGTATTCCTTGTTTATGCATATGATTCTTTTCAGAGGTGCCACTTATTTTGGCAAGGATATGTCATTGGATAGGAAGGAAGGTGATTTGGAGCTGCTTGTTCTGGACCACTGTCTTGGCCAAGGATGACAAAAAATTTGATTATGTGGTGTTTGCGAATCTATTTGCCTCCAAGTTGAGGAGAGTTTTGATTGTGAACATTGCAAGGATTCCCAGTGCCTTGCATGAATTCTTGAGGCCCAAGGACAAGAGACCTAAATTAGGGGTTGATCACAATTGGGGAGACATCATCCCCTATCCCACTTATACATCTTGAGAGTATATGGTACATCTGTCTCCCCCCTCATGTTGCCCAAGGATGTACCAGAGAGAATTGGATTTCTAGAAGTAATGTGGCAACTAGGTGATGTGGAAAACAACCACTTGAAGGATTAGGGAAAGGGAACCTTTTTCCCTTCATATACTTGTTTTTTAGATTTTGTAATGATAAAAGGGGCGTGGAATAAAATAAACGACATATTCAAGCCTCTAAACATGAGGAGGGCAAGAGCAAGGAACCATGACCCTGAAGGATGGATGGCCTGATTGAAGGTGAGAAATAGAAGTAAAATGTTCACTCACAACTTCTTTTTTCCTAAAGATGTTATAAGGAATATTTTTGATTTCAAGAAGCAAAAGGAGAGGAAAATGAAATGGATTGTGTTCAACAAGCTGGAGAGAGAATTGCAATCCAAAAACCCTCAATTTGAAGCTCTTGCTGAAATTCCTAATGAGATGCAAAGAATGGAGCATATGTTCCAGAATTTTAAGATAGTGGTTGGTCACCTGAAAGGGGAGAGAATAATTCAGGATAGAGGAAAAGCTCCTGTTGAAGAGGAACAAGGTGGAGGAGAGATCCCTGTTATGGAGGAAGGGCCAGCATACCAACTTCCCAAGGAACATAAAATAATTGTTTTCACAAGGAGGAAGGATAAAGCAAAGGAAAGGATACAATTGCTGCCTCTTCTCAACAAGAGAAGCAAAGAGCCCCTTCGCCAGTGCCACATATGCCACTTTGTGTCCCCCTAGGTCGATGGGACTTGAGATTGTTGACATTGATTCACCACCAAGGCAAGCATCATCACCTATGAAGCCACCTCAAAAGAAACAAAAGGTTGAATCCAGTGGCTTGGTGGACTATGATGATGATTCTGATGATGAAATTTGGGTATCAGAGGAAGAGATGCAACAAGGAATGCCTTCTGCACCAAGATAAATATTGCCACGACAACTGGGTTTAAGGTTGAGCAAAGCTGACCTTACTCGAATAAATAATACTGATGATGTTAGGATTGAAGCATGTACAAAATTCCTTGATGATGATTCTTTGTAAAATCCAAAGCTTTCATGGAGTTTGCTTGGAGAGCTAAAAAGGATGAATCTATAAATAATATTGCATTGCAAAGAAGCCTCCATCTAGAGTTACCTGATGCAATCATTCAAGCACAGGTAATAAAAGAAATGAAAGACAAGTTTCAAGGAATGACTGCATTTGAAGGCAGAGAGTTAGTGAGGAAGAGTGGTGTTTTGCTATTGCTAGAATGGGACTTAGCCTCTAGGATTGCATTTGATACAGTGAAAAGATGTGATAAGACCTCTTTATAATTCTGAGGAGGAAGCTACCATAGCACTGCAAGGATTTGGATTTAGTGAGCAGTGATATACACTGGCCATTTGGGCCTTAGCTCCCAACACAAAGAAGCTTGACATTGTAGAGCTTGCTTTAGATTACAGGGGAGGCTTGATAATAAAGAGAGTATTTGATACATCAGCTATTGAGGCTGCCACCATGTCAGTCAATGTTGCTCAATTCACAAAAGCAACAGTGGAATCGATGACTGTTGAGAACGAGCAATTCAGAAAGAAGTACAATGATTTATTGGTTGATTATGGGAAAAATCAGCAATACACCATGCAGTTGCAAACTGAGTTGGCATTGTTGAAAGAAAAATGCAGAATTTGCAACGTGGTGATCCAATGGAAACTGATGCTACTTCTCCCTCTACTTCACAAGAACCGACAACTGTTATTTCAACACCTCCAACAATTTCTTCATGGGCAATTGTGCCCTACAACATGGGAAGTGTGCCCATCTCAATTGAAGAGCCTACCACATCAGAGGCACCACAAGTAGAGGAGGGTGTCAGCAAGGAAGAACTGCTTGGACAGCTAAAGGGATATAAAGAGAAATGTGACAAGCATGATAGAGTAATCTTTATCAGCAATATGAAAATTGTCACTGCAGTTTTGGAGCATTTGTATAGAGGAGTCAACAACAGACTAATTAGCATCCATGCTAATTATTTTGCCATGAAGGATGCGATAAACAATTTTGATATTGATAAGGAGGTAGCCATTCCTTTCATGGAAACGTGGATCCTTGGGCTACAGTAGTTGAGGATGATGGGTGTGGGAGCTAAACATGATACAAATAAACCTGATAAACTCAAGCCTACCATCCAGACTATGAATGGAATTCAGAAATTTAGGGGAAAGATAGAGCCTTTGGAGGCAAAGATAAGGGAGTTGGTCAGGAATTTTCATGAAATGAATCATGGTCTCCTCCCTTCCATATTAAAAGATGATGGTAACATTAAAACCCTGCAGGGTTGGAGGAAAGAAACAAATGAATTAATTTCACAAGAAGCAACTTTGATTTGTGAAGGAAATGATATGAGCATGTTGAAGAAGAATATGGATATGCTGGCTCATGTAGGAGTTCTGGAGGAGTTTGACAAAGAAGCAAACTAGGTTGTTACTAAGTATTCACCTTACAGGCAGAAAGCTGATGATGTCATAAAATTCAACTGGCCTACAGAAGAAGAATTTCAAGCTTGGAAGGATAAGTACTTGGATGTGTTAGAAGATTGAGTTGCAGTTGTGAAGTGGTGAGTACAATTTGGGTTTTAAGTCTGCAAACAAGGTGAATAACAGATGGGAGAAGCACAATGCATAGCCTGTAACTAGTACAAATTGGGCTTTTGCTGAAGAATGGATAAAATATTGTCTTCTCCCCAATTTGAATTTGATGACAAGGTTGTAGACGTGGACGATTTTTTTTCTCTTCTGCTTTCTACACTTTATGCTTTCTTTCATCTTTGCTTAGTGTATGTGGACACATTTTTGGAGCACATGGATATTGTCAAATCAGCTCAAAGATGCCTTTTGGAAGGCGGGACTTGATCTTCTACAACCTAAGTTGCCGAATTGGGTATGGGCACAGGTATGGGTATGTGGGTACGGCAAATTTTTTTGGGGGGTTGGGTACGGAATCAGATGCGTCTGTACAAAAATATAATAAAATATTTATATATATATATATGCAACCTAGAAGCAAAATTAAGTTTAGAATGTCATATACCAATACATATGATAAACAAAACCATGACAAATTTCAATTTTTGAAACATAATATACTAATTTAAATTCAGTTTTCAATATCAAAAGGATCAAACTTGAATGTCATGATAGATAATCATTGTTTAACATTTAAAAAATACAAATAGTAACCAATTCACTAATCTGCAATTGCATCAAATGGCTCATCATCAAGACTAAGATCATCATCAAGACTAAGATCATCATCAACATTAACATTAGATGATGGAACCACATTAGCACTTGCACTAAAAGTATGTGGACTACTTGACTCCTCAAAAATTGAAGAAGATTGTGAAATTGCAGCCAAAGAAAGATCTAGGTCAGCTCGCTCCAGTTCTACATCTGACATCTTTGCTGCTGCTTCTTTGTACTCATCCTCTTTGTGAGTAAGAAGGTGCAAGTTGGGATGAACATAAACTAGCTATGCTGCTCTGTGTGATGCCAATCGATTGCACTTGACTAAGTGGATGAAGGAGTATGTACTCCAATTCTGCTCAGCTGAAGAAGAACTAGCAACCTATTGAGGCAAAGGGAACTCTCATTCGAGTTGTTAAATTAAAATAATTGTAAATCAAACTTCAAATTTGCAAATAACGCATTTTAGTTTTAAATTTTTAAATGATAAAACTTAAAAAGTTAAAACTTACTTGAGATAAGACTTTTAGTGCAAGAACTTGGATGTGTGGCATCTTGCAGCCATTGAGGTACCACGAAGAGTGAGCATCCTTCTTATATTTGTCACGGATAGCAGAAGGAATTTGATTATTAGAGTCACAAAAGCTAGCAAATTCACTTGAAACTACATCTTCCATCTCAGTATTAGGGAAGAGTTTAACAATAGCTTTCTTAAACCCATCGTTGACTTTTGTATTGTGGTATGGTGGCAATCTGTTTGGTATAGCAAGGACTTAGGGGCTGTAAAATTTGGGAGTCAATGCGAAGGAAAGAAGATGGAGTGGGGTGCTCATTTTGTTCCACCGGTCAACACAAATTGCATGCACCTCTTTGAAGAAGGTTTCTTCAGGATCTTGCTCTTTTTCACAAATGATGCTTTTCATCTTTTCAAGCATTGAGTCATGTTATCACGGAATCTAGCAGCGCTCGTTCCATGAATAACCCCCCTACGAAACACTACGAAACTTGTTCGTTTCCAAGGTTCGTGAAGTTCAAGCACGCAAAACGAGGTGATTATTGTGCCACCTCGAAATGCATTCCAAAGCCTCAAACAGTCTGTTTGAGCATCCGCCTATGTTCGCCTCATGAAGACCTTCGCAACGAGTACCTTCGCGAAGTCTCATTGTTAATACTTAGTGAAATTGTGAAATGTGCAGTTGTGCCCAAAAACAGCACTCCAACTCACATCCAAAAATTGGCTAAGTGTTGAAAGTGCAGGGGCGCCAAAAATCAGCGCCCTTGCACAAAGGTGATTGTTTGAAGATGCAGAAGCGCTTAATTTTAGCGCTTTTACACTTTTTTCTCTAACTTAGACAATTTTTGGCTTAGGCACGTTTTTTGGTGTCTTTTACATTTTTTGCTTTTTGTGCCACTTTTTATGCCTCGATTATATGGGCGACGTGAGTTAGGTTTTTAGCACTTCTCAATCACTAAAAAGTGATTTTATGTTTCTCTTTCATCATTTTTGGTCTTCAACTTCATTCCTCTTTGCTGGGCGCACATCTACCTCATCCAAAAACGTGTTTTTATGAAGATCTCCTCCTTGGTCGTGCTAGAGTTTTGAGTTCTTGTTTCAGGTATGTTTTTATTTGTTTCTCCTTTCTTGACTCCTCTTTATGTCTGCGTTTTGTTTTGCTAGGTTTTATTAATATGTTTTTCCAAGTTGTGTTCTTGTTTTCTTTAAATCAAAACGTGCATATCTTGTCATCTCTCATGCTCTTTCAAGCGCCCGGGTTTCGTGCTTTTCAAAATATGTGAATGCTCTTCAGAACGCAGGACCTAAAACGTTTGTATTGATCTCTCTTCTTATTTCCAATAGCGTGTTTTTGTTCGTTTCTATTAACCTTCTTCTCCACGCGTTTTCCCCAAATACCTCTTGCTTTTCCACCATTTTTTTGTATCTTCTCTTTGGAGCGAAATGTTCATTGTTTCCAGGTTTCTAAAGAAAGGAATTCTTCAAATCTTTGAATGGATCTTATTCGCCATCATTCCTCACAATGTTGTTGTGTTGAAATTGGAGACTTATACACTAAACCAAGTTTTAGTTTTCGAAATCTTAAGTTGGCACGGAGATTTCATGTCCAAGCGCACTTCTTATCCATCATTGCACAAACTTCATTCTTTAAAATGTTGAAGCACTTAATTTTAGCGCTATTACACTTTCAAATGAAACTTCAAAGAAGTTGATGTTAGGGCGCTTAATTTTAGCGCTTTGACATCATAAAACTTTGTCTAACACTTGAAGTGCAATGGCGCTGTTTTTCAGCACCCTTGCACCAAAGTCACTTTTCCCCAAAGTGGAAGGGCGCTGAATTTTGGCGCCACTGCACTTTTCACTGCTTTTTCTCAAAAACACTTCAAACTTGCTAGTTTCGTCCCGAACCTCGTTCCTTCCACTTTGTGCATTGTTTTGCATGCCTTGTCACTCACTCCATGCTTGCTCATCATCGTTGTTCGCTTCATGCATCCCAATGTTGTTTTTCGACTAACATTTGTTTTGACTACACATCTTGCAGTCTCTTTTCAAATTTCATCAAAAGATCCTCAAAGTTGTTGCTCGTAGATTCAGTTGCTCTTGGATGTTTGCCAGAAAACCTCCGTCGTCTTCAAAAGCTAAAGACAAAATGAAGTATAAGTATCAAGGTGTCTATCCGTCGACTGTAGTGGTCTCCAAGGTGGAAGAGATAAAAGACACAGAGGTTGGTCATCAAGACCTAGTTGATTTTGTAGAGAAAACTGAGAAGAAGCCTCTTGATGATTCTATGAGAGCAATCGTACACAGTAACCTGCATTTGGTGTCTATGTTCCCTACTGTTGCACATAATACAAAATTTATCCTTCAAGTTGCATCCCACTACATCAGGGAAAGCAGAAGTGTGATTGATTCTTCTGGACACGAGATATTGAGACTCGATCTTGACTTCTTTGATATTGTGTTCAGAGTTCCACAGATGGAGAAGTATATTGACATCTCAATACAAAAGGCACAAGAAGTCTATGACGCTGATCCCAACAAGGCTAAAAACCTAATAAATAGCCAATGGTTGAAAAAGCCCAGGCAAATTGTTTCCAGATGGCCGAAGGGACTCCTGCGAAGTGATTTCAAAGAAGATGTCATTGATATGATCACATCCTTGAGCAGAGTGAAGGGGTTGCCTGAATCAACCACTTTTCATGACTGTCTGTATGAATAGATCAGAATCATAAGAAGACAAAAAGTTCACATTGATTGGGGCAAATAGATCAGCGATGGAATACATGAACAACTGATCAATGTGTCGTCTATATTAAAGTTCTATATGACTTCTTACCTGGTGTATGCTGTAGCCGTGATGAGACAATTTCCAGGTCTATCTACAAGAGGGAATAGGCACACCACACCTGTGTACAAATTTTTCTATCAATTGGAGCTGAAAGAAAGCTTTCGTCATTTCAGGAGGGTTATTGATGCTTTCTTCACACCATTGCTCTTCAGCTTCGATCTAGCTCTCAAAAGGAGGGTATCTGATGAGGCCTATAAGGCGGTAAGTAAAGTTGGATGCATATTTCTACAATTCCCAACTTTTACTTATTTGAGAGTAGGGTGCTACACTGGTTGCCCTTACATGTTGCCACGATACCCCTCAGACAAGTGGGTTCTCATGGAGATGTGCAGACAACTGATTTTAGTGCACAAAGAATGGAGGAATATTCACAAGCGGGGATTCAAGTTCCTGCTAACAATCGGTAGATATACTATCTCGACAGTACAAAAAGCTAAATCAGTCTATGCTGAGATGCAAGTCATGGCAATCATGACCTACAAATATAGGTTTGATTTTGATTACTGAGATGTCAGAAGGCAATTACAAAAGGGTCATCATCACAAGTACCGTTTTGAGGACATCTGGGCTGATTGCAAAGATGAGGAAGCCATTCGCAAAATGGATTATTGCAGGTTGACCGTACAACAGATCAGAGATCTTGGTGTTGCTGACCTACCAGAGGATTTTACAGATCCTGGCGATATCATGAATGTTGTCTACGATGAACAAGAAATAGCCAAGAGACCATTGCCTGCAATTCAATGGTCCAAAAAGGAAAGTGTTAGCATTAGGGAAAGATTGGCACCAATTTTGTCTAACACTACAGAATGGTTAGATAAGCATGGTTTTGAAATTAAAATTTTTAGAACAGATTCAGAAGGAGAGGAATCCGAAGTAGAAGCTCGCCAACAGCAAGAACTCTGCATGAAAGATAAATCAGCGGCTATTCCCACTTCTTCATGAAGAGGCCCTAGAATCAAGTTCACTGTCGGTAAGAAGGATACATTGTCCGTCTCGGAAGGAGAAACTACAAAATCTGAACCATCTTGCTCTAAAGGAAAAGGGGATGTTTTTGAAGAGATAGATTCCGACAAAGAAGGAGATTCCAGTGATCAATCTGCTAAAAATGGAGATTCAGCAGAAGCAGACTCTGATGCAAAAGAGGTTTCTGAAAGCGGACAAGAGTCTGAACCAGAGTCTGAAGGTGATTCCGAAGGTGAACCAGAGTCGAAGAGACGAGAGGATGATTAACAGGAATCTAGGCATGATGAAGAAAGAACTATGTCTCCATCTGAGAATGTAGTTGAAGAACTTCCAGAACATCATCGCCTGTGACTTCAAATGTTCCTCATACACCTCCAAATCCGAATGCTACTCCACCACCTTTTCCTACATCACCTGTTCCTACGACTGTGATACCTGCAGTGAGTGTTTCACCTACCCCTACAGCGTCAACCATACTTGACACTCCATCAGTGACAAGTATACACACGGTTGACATTTTATCCAGCCCTCCATCATCTATTCCTAGCCTGTCATCGCCGTCATATGATATCACTTCAGAGACTGATTTTAATCGGTTCATGAATGAATCAATGCATGAACAACTCAATGTGCAAACTACAGGAGTAGTTATGACAGACACTGAGCCCATTGTCACAATACCAGTTGCTACTTTAGAAGAGATAGTGACAAGAGAGTTGACAGTCCCTCAAAAAGCTTGACCTTGAAGAGATAGTCCCTCCAAAAGCTAAAGGGAAGAAAAAGGCAAAGGTGTATTCACGGCTGAATGTTGACAAAATTGTCATAAGTATGTAGAAACTGGCATACCACCTCATGAAGGAGACGTCAACATGGAGGATTACACAGTGACAAGGGTCCAGCTTGGCAAAGTTACAAACGAAAGTGCAAAAGCAGATGCGCAGGCGACTTTGGATATTTTGGCTGGAAGACTAGATAAAATGGAGCAAGCTCGTAATATCTACAAACAGAGGGCAGAGCATTATGCCACTGTTGTGAGGAGACTTGTAGGATCTACAAGCAATGCGCAACCGTTAGCAATGGTAAGTGTTGAGGACCACGCTGTCAAGAAAGCTGAGAAGTTCGCCTCCAAAGGCAGGGTGTTGTATGATTTTGTCAAAAAGATCATAGAACATGGTTCTCAAATTATAATTGCCGCGGATGAAAAAGCTACTCTAATAGCCAAGCTCAAAACAGAGCTTGACAAGGAGGAGAGTGCACTTTCCCAAGAGTGCAAGGAGATGGAAAAATGCCTGTTGTGGTGGTCGCAAATGAAACAGGAAAAGCTCAGTAAATTGGTGGAAGCCGGGGTGATTCTCGACAAAGGAAAATACATAGAGGTAAGAGAATCTTTCAAGCACCGTATTCATGTGTTTGAGTCTCTTACAGAAGATCTCTACCAAGTACAGGAAGATGTCGAAGGGCATCGTGTGATTCTTGAAAGAGGAATCAAGAAGTTACCAGGGCAACTTCTTGAGGAGAATCGTATCTTCCTGCCGGCCACAGAACTATCCCAGATCTTCAAGGAAGCCATCATGAAGTTGATTGACAGTACGGACTTTTCAGAAGCCTCTCTGGATGTCATTTGTGATACAAGGCTTACATTGGATAACCTTAAAATGCATCTTGATAGGTGCAAGAATGTTCACTCATTTGCCATGAGATCGATCACGAGGATTCACACCATTGTGGATTACACTGTTGGTCCGGATGAGAAGTTCACACAGGAAACTAGGATGAAGTATGAAGACTTCTGCGCCCAAGCAAGTAACCATGAAGATTCCCGATTTCCCAGTGTTCAACTTTTTGGTGCTTTCCCCTATGCATCTTGTAAATAGTTTTTGACATCTTAAATGTCATTCTTCAAAATGTAATTACACCAAATCTGAGATGTAATTTTCTGAAAAAAAATTACACTTTGACTTTGGTCAAAGTTAGGTGAGATTTTCCTTAATTAGCTCACCTAACATTCCTAATTTTTCTCCTTTGATTTCCTAGATTTACTCATCCCTCTACTCTATATATATGAGGGATTTCTATTGTATTAGCTATCCTTTAGTTTTTGCAACGAAGTGCTGCTCAATTTGCAACAAATTGTGAAACTTTGTGTTCATGTTTTGTGAATCTAAATCTGAATCAATAAAGGAAGTTGCATACTAGACTTTGCGTTGGATCAATTGTCTCTTGAATTTGATTAAGATTGGTGGTGATTAGTTTATGAAATCTGAAGGACTTGAAGTAATTCATGTAAACTTTGTGTTACATCCTTTATTTGGATTTATGGTTTTGTGTTTGGTTAACTATTGTTGAATGATCTACAAGACTTTGTGCTTATAATTGTTCATGCTATTTAGATATTTTTGTTGAATGATCTACAAGACTTTGTGCTTGTACTCGTTCATGCTATTTGAGGAATTGCTGTATCTAAGAAGACTTTGTGCTTCTAATGCAACAAACGATACATCTTTCACAGATCCACCATTGAAAAAGCTACGGAACGACTTTGTGCCTTCGTGAGCTTTCCCTTTTCTTTTACTTGTTTATTGTTAATCACTTCTGGTATCTCTACGCTTTGCTTTGACAAGATAGAGGTATTGGTATTACGGCTTGTTGATCGTTTAAGGTTATTGTGAATTGAGAACTTCCAATAGTAAAGCATTGTAAACATCTTCTCTAAAAAAAGAGAGAAGGATGAAAGTGACACCCCCCCCCGCCCCCACTTCGTAAGTATTGTGTACATTGTGTAATTACTTTATTTGTTTTACTATAGTTTCTGTTAGCTGTAAGAAGGGCGCCTCCCCTTTCTGAGAGGAGGGATTTATGTCTCACATAGCTGTGGCTAAAGTCCTAGTCGTGTAATCTATCGAAAAGTTAATTACATAATTTTCACCCAACAAGTCGATGCCATCATAAACCTCCCCCAAGCATGGCTTATCCATGTCAATAAAGCGTATCATGCTCAATATGGGCACGGTGAAAGCAAGAAGATATTCCACCCGATCCCACCAAATGTCATCTAGAATCTTATGTTTTATATTTGCTGCCCTCTCATTGTTTGATTGCCTGCATATAGACCATGATTGGCTAATGACCATAGCAAAAAGTGCTTTCGCACCTTCACAAGTTGTCTCAAGACGATTGTGTTGGATGCAAATCTGGTCTCAGCCACCTATTTGAAAATAAAAAAGTAAATAATTAAAATCAATATATATATTCTAAATAAATTATTGAAGTAAAACATAATATTAAAAAAATGCAATGTTTGAAGTTTGAGCTACCTTTAGTAGCTCTAGTCATGAGAATGATCTAAAGATAGCTTGCAACATGTGGTGATTTGTTATGAACATTTGGATCTCTTCAACTTCAGCATAGATTTGTTTGATCCAATCTATTTTTATACCCAACTTTTGTAGCATGAGGTTGAGGGAATGCACGACACAAGGTGTCCAAAATATATGTCAGAATCATGACTCAACTATCATACTAACAACTCTACAATTCTTTGCATTGTCCGTTACAACTTGGACAACATTTTGAGGCCCCACTTCATTAATGCATTGTATAAGGATGTCAGCAATAAATTGTGCATCCTTTACCTGTCCCTCACAATCCGCAGCCTTTAGAAACTTTTCCCCTTTAGGGCACACTGCAATCAAATTAATCAATGGTCTATTTCTTGCATCCTTTCATCCATCAGAAATAATAGACACACCTGTTTCTTTCCATGAGGCTTTGATGGGATATAATGCATCTTCTATTTGTTTTACTTCCTTTGACACTATAGTGGTACACACCTTCTCATAACCTGGGGTTGTGTACCCCTTTGGAGCTTCATTTGCTTTTCTTATCATCTCTTGCCAATAAGGTGATCAAACAACATTGAAAGAGATGCCATTTGCATAGAGGCATCTTCCAATGGCTTGGTCAGCAAGTTGTCTTGCATCATTATTAAATGCCTTCTCCAACGTTCCCTTTGCTCTCTTCGACACACTAGCCTCATTGACATTTCCAACTTCATTTACTCTAAAAAAGGGATGGCTTTCTACTACAATGTCAGGACAACCAATATGTGTCTGAGATGAAGTAGATGGCATCTTTGAGCCCTTTCCTGTACTCAATGGATGCCCCATTTTTTTTTGAACCCTTGCATCTGCTTCCTCTTGCTCCACAATATATTTTGCTATTTTCTCAAGTGTTATAGGTATTTAATCTTTTCCTGGACATGGTTTAATTCCCTTCTTAGTAACTGCACACAAATGCGCTTTCACCCGGCTATAAGAACTTGTGTATTTCTTTTCACACCCAGGGCATATCCAAACACGTCCCCCCGCCTAGAACTTGCTCTACTATTTCTACATGTCTCCATAACGGTGAAGCCGGATCAAACTTGAATGAGGGATTAGTATTGCCGATGGAAGTTGAACTTTCTGCCATGATATTTAGAAAATAGAAACAATCTCTAAACCTGCAATTACAAATTTTAAATTTAAAAATTGTCAAGAGAATATATAAATCTAAGCAATAAATTATAAATTTTTTAGATCTAAATTGTATAAATTATAATTTTTTTAAATCTTAAATTATATAAATTATAAATTTTTTAAATCTAAATTTTGTAAATCTAAATTGTGCAAATCTAAGATTCTAATTTCTAAACAATAAAATAATTATAAATTTTTTAAATTATATAATTATAATATATGAATACTATATTTTAAAAATAATATATGAATATTATATTTTAAAAATTATATATATTACTATTATATTATTATTTATTAATAATTTAATAAATTATTTATATAAGAATTAAAAAATAAGACTATAAATAAAAAATTGTAAAAGTTAGATTTTTAAAATATGACAAACTCACAAAATATTAATATATAAAATTATATTTTAAATAATAAATTATAAATATATATATATTATATATATATATATTAACTATTATAAATTTTAAAATTTATATTTTAATTTTTAAAGTTATACTATAAATATAAAATAGGTTTTTGTTTTTAAAACAATCTCAAAAAATAAAATAAAAATAAAAATAAATGTTGAAAATGCCTACCTAGTCGTGCGCCCTTCGTGTTTTTTCTTTACCTGCGCTTGTGGTTTCGTGTTTCCTCTGTGGCTGGTTTTGTGTTTCCTCTGCGTTTTTTGTGTGCCGTCAAAATCCTTCACGTTTTTTGCAGTCGCTTCTCTCTACATTTTTGTGTGCCGTAAATCCGCAAGATGAAACTCACACGCCAAAATCCGCGTCTTTGACAAGTAGTTTCGCTCTAAAATTCGCAGAAATCAATGAAAAAGTCAAATGGTGGATGAAAAAATGGTCAAAAAATGTGTTCGAGTCACCACGTCATCTGAAAAGCATCAAGAATCGCTTTTGTTTTTTTGGAATCGAACCCATAGAGCATTTGTCGATTCCTGTCTGATTCTCAAGCTATTCAATTTCGTTTCAATACCTGAAACGATTCCAAACGGGAATCGCTCAGGAGAGGGTGACGATTCGGTAACACAGTCTACAACAAATGAAAATAACTTTTGTCTCATGTAACATTTCCCTCCATTTGAGAATGCAAATTTAACTGCAAAGGGAATGTATTTTGTAACGATCCAATTGAATAGTGACATGTGTACTTTCTGGCCTGAAGCTTGTTTGCTCCTTTGTTTTTATAAGAAGGAATTCAAGGTTAGAAGTACGGGTTGGTTGCTTGTAATTGATCACAGAGCATTTTGTAAAAAGAATATAGAAAGAGCATTTTAGAGTTCTGTCTTAGGTTTTGAGTCTGTCGATGCACATGTAATTTTGATAATAATACTAGCAAATTGTATATAGAATGGTGCAAATTCAAGGCCATTTCTCTCCTATGTACTTGTTTCATGAATTATGAATAATATAATCAAGGATTATCTTATTTGTCTTCATTAATTTCTTGTGGATGTATGGTTTTATTCTTGCTTTTAATTCAAAGAATTAATGAAAAATGCTTGAGTGAAGCTATAGGTTCATGTGAATTGAGTACTAGGATATCAGTAAGAAGTTAAGGTCGAGAATACAATGTTGAAATGCTGTAATGCAGTATTATCAAAGCTTAAATGATGCTATGTGTTAAATTGTTATCAGATTGCATAGGTATTGAGGTTGACTCCGTTCCTAGGATGAGGCACTGATCAAAGTGAGTGTGCATAATACATTTTGTTGGTCAATTCAGCAGCAAATCAATTTATAAACAAACTTTCAAATGGATCATGATTTTTGTTATTTTGTGTCAAGTTTCTTCATTTTGATGCTCTAAATGTTGAGTGTTGTTAAGGAGTTGCCAGCTTCTTTGATACATTCCATTTATTGAGCTATTATATGAGAATTTATCTGTTATTTGCAATGTATTCAGAGATTAGGTGCAGAGGTCTTTAAATACATTGTGGGATCACCCTCTTGGGTCTTGCAGAGCCCAAAGTGTAGGAGGAAAGCATTGCTGCTTTCACTCGTTCGTTGGCCAATCCCTTCAGGTTGCTGATAATTGGAAATGGCAAAGTCCATAGGCATCCTTGAAGATGAGTTTGGTTCTTGAAAAACAACCAACATGATGATTGATATGGTAGTTTTTGTTGTTGCTGGGAGCACCAAAGAAGACACCCTTGCACAAATTTGTCTTAAGTAAACTATTTTGTCATTTGGAGAACAATCTTAGACTGAGTAGACTTTAACTATTTACTAATTTTAAGCACAAAACTGCCAACAACTTTGTTACAGTGATTTCATGGTTTCTATGTTGGGCATTCTTTATTTTAGCTCACAAATGATGGTTGCAATAGAAATGTTGGAACACCTTGTAATTCTAATTTACATGATCAATACATACAGGAATCCTTCCTACTGGGGGAGAGTTTGCTTCATCTCTACACCAGATGGTGAAAATTGTGGACTAGTGAAGAATTTGGCTCTGACATGCCTTGTCAGCTTGAATACAGATGAAAAGCCTATTCTTGATGCATTAAATCAATATGGAATCACACCAGTTGATCAACTTTCATTATCAGATTCAAAAGATGCAACAAAAGTTTTTGTGAATGGAGAATGGGTGGGGATCCATCATGATCCTGATTCTCTTTTAAAGAAATTGCGAGATCTCCGTAGGAAGCAGCATATCCACCCTCAAGTAGGTTTTTAACTATAGATATTGCTTGTTTTACTTAATCGAGTGCTTAAAAAGTTGTTTTGATGAAATGCTTGAATGGTGTTGTACTGGCTTTTCAACAGGTTTTTGCTAGAATATATCTTTAAGTTGATATTTAATATGTAAAAGCTTCTATTGAAATGATAAATTCTTTCTGAAGTTGTTCTCAGTTTCCCCAAATGAAAATAAAGGAAATTTGTTAATGATTTTTCAAAGTTTCAAATGAGGAACATCCCTGGATGCTAGTTTCAATGTCATTTGAA